>CM023404.3:60892675-60917675 GCA_004368105.4 Eucalyptus melliodora | reverse complement strand
ATTTTCTTTGTTGAATCCGCGTTCTCTGATTTCGCCTGGCCTTTAGGGTGCTGTCATCTCCAAAATGATGGGTCGTACGGAAATAAAGCCTTTGGAAGCCATGTTTCCCAGCAGATTTCCAACTCTCGGGGTTTTTAAGGAAAAAATTGATTGGAAAGAGAATTTTCTATGGAGGAAAAATGAATTTTCTCGGTTGAATCTTCGTTCTCTGGTTTCACTTAGCCTTTAGGTGCTATGATCTCCAAAATGATGGGTCGTATGAAATAAGGTTTTTGGAAGCTATGTTTCCCAGCAGATTTCTAACTGTCAGGGTTTTTTAGGCAAAAAATGGCCAGAAGGTGAATTTTCTATGGAGAAAAAGGGAATTTTCTCTATCGAATCTTCGTTCTCTGGTTTCGCATAACCTTATGAGTGCTGTGATCTCCAAAATGATTGGTAGTACGGAAATAAAGCTTTTGGAAGTCATGTTTCCTAGCGGATTTCCAACTCTCGGGATTTTTAAGGCAAAATTGATTGGAAAGTGAATTTTCTATAGAGAAAAAAGGAATTTCCTCTATTGAATCTTCATTCTCTAGTTTCGCTTGGCCTTTAGGGTGCTGTGATCTCCAAAATGATGGGTCGTATGGAAATAAAGCTATTGGAAGCCATGTTTCTCAGTAGATTTCCAAGTATCGGGGTTGTTAAGGCAAAAGCTGGCCGGAAAGCAAATTTTCTATGGAGAAGAAATGATTTTTCTTTGTTGAATCTTCATTCTCTGGTTTTGCCTGGCCTTCAGGGTGCTATGATCTCCAAAATGATGGGTCGTACGGAAATAAAGCTTTTGGAAGCCATATTTCCCAGCAGATTTCCAACAATCGGAGTTTTTTAAGCAACAAGTGGTTGGAAAGCGAATTTTCTAGGGAGAAAGAGGGAATTTTCTCTGTCAAATATTTGTTCTCCGGTTTCGCCTGACCTTCAAGGTGCTGTGATCTCCAAAATGATGGGTTGTATGGAAATAAGGCTTTTGGAAGGCAACTTTCCTAGCAGATTTCCAACTATTGGAGTTTTTCAGGCAAAAAATGGTTGGAAAAGGGAATTTTCTAGGGAGAAAAGGGGAATTTTCTCTGTTGAATCCTCGTTCTCTGATTTTGCCTGGCCTTCAGGGTGCTGTCATCTCCAAAATGATGGGTCGTACGGAAAGAAAGCTTATGGAAGTCATGCTTCCTAGCAGATTTCCAACTGTAGGGGTTTTTCAGTCAAAAAGTGGCTGGAAAGTGAATTTCTAGGGAGAGAAAGGGAATTTTCTCTGTCGAATCTTTATTCTCTGGTTTCGCCGGGCCTTTAGGGTGATGTGATCTCCAAAATGATGGGTTGTATGGAAATAAGGCTTTTGGAAGGCAACTTTCCCAACAAATTTCGAATTATCGGGGTTTTTCATGCAAAAAATGGCTGGAAAGGGAATTTTCTAGGGAGAAAAGATGAATTTTCTCTGTCGGATCCGCGTTCTCTGATTTCGCCTAGCCTTTAGAGTGCTGTCATCTCCAAAATGATGGGTCGTACAGAAATAAAGCCTTTGGAAGCCATGTTTCCAGCATATTTCCAACTATTGAGGTTTTTCAAGCAAAAACTGGCTGCAAAACGAATTTTCTATGGAGAAAAAAAGGAATTTTTTCTGTCGAATATTCGTTCTAATATTTTGCCTGGTCTTTAGGGTGCTGTGATTTCCAAATTGGTGGGTCGTACGGAAATAAAGCTTTTGGAAGTCATGTTTCCCAGCAGATTTCCAACTATCAGGGTTTTTAAGGCAAAAACTAGTAGGAAAGCGAATTTTCTATGGAGAAAAAACGAATTTTCTCTTTCGAATCTTCATTCTCTGGTTTCGCCTGGCCTTTAGGGTTCTATTGTCTCCAAATTGATGGGTCGTATGGAAATAAAGCTTTTGGAAGCCATGTTTCCCAGTAGATTTCCAACGATCGAGGTTTTTCAGGCAAAAAGTGGTTGGAAAGCGAATTTTCTAGGGAGAAAGAGGGAATTTTCTCGGTCGAATCTTCGTTCTTTGGTTTTGCTTGGCCTTCAAGGTGCTATGATCTCCAAAATGATGGGTTCTACATAAATAAGGCTTTTGGAAGCCATGTTTTCCAACAGATTTCCAACAATCGGGGTTTTTCAGGCAAAAAGCGGGCTAGAAAGCGAATTTTCTAGGGAGAGGGAATTTTCTCTGTTGAATCTTTGTTCTCTGGTTTTGCCCAGCCTTCAGAGTGCTGTGATTTCCAAAATGATGGGTCGTACGGAAATAAAGCTTTTGAAAGCCATGTTTCCTAGTACATTTCGAACCGTCGGGGTTTTTTATGCAAAAAATGGCCATAATGGGAATTTTCTATGGAGAAAGAGGGAATTTTCTCTGTCAAATTTTCGGTCTGGTTTTGCTAGGGCTTTAGGGTGTTGTGATCTCAAAAATGATGGGTCGTACGGAAATAAATCTTTTGGAAGGCATGTTTCCTAACGGATTTCCAATTGTTTGGGTTTTTTAGGCAAAAAATGCTCGGAAAGGGAATTTTCTATAAAGAAAAATGGAATTTTCTCTTTCAAATCTTCGTTCTCTGGTTTCGACTGGCCTTCAGGGTGCTGTGATTTCGAAAATAATGGGTGGTATGGAAATAAAGCATTTGGAAGCCATGTTTTCTACCAGATTTCCAATTGTCGGGGTTTTTAAGGCAAAAAAAGACCAAAAATGGAATTTTCCATGGAGAAAAAGAGAATTTTCTTTGTCAAATCTTCGTTCTCTGGTTTTGCCGAGCCTTCAAGGTGCTGTGATCTCCAAAATGATGGGTTGTACTAAAATAAAGCTTTTAGAAGTTATGTTTTCCAACAGATTTCCAATTGTCGGTGTTTTTTAGGCAAAAAATGGCCGAAAATGGAATTTTTTATGGAGAAAAAAGGAATTTTCTTTGTTGAATCTTCAATCTCTGGTTTTTCCGGGCCTTCAGGGTGTCATGATCTCCAAAATGATGGGTCGTATGGAAATAAAGCTTTTGGAAGTTATGTTTCCCAGCAGATTTGTAACTTTCGGGGTTTTTCATGCAAAAAATTTCTAGAAAGCGAAATTTCTATTGAGAAAACGGGAATTTTCTCTGTCGAACCTTTGTTCTTTGGTTTCGTCTAGCCTTCAGGGTGTTGTGATCTCCAAAATGATAGGTTGTACGGAAATAAAGCTTTTGGAAGCCATGTTTCCCAACAAATTTCCAACTGTCGAGGTTTTTCAAGCAAAAATTGGCCAGAAAGGGAATTGGCTAAGGAGAAAAAGGGAATTTTCTTTGTCGAATCTTCGTTCTCTGGTTTCGATTGGTCTTCAAGGTGTTGTGGACTCCAAAATGATGGGTCATATAGAAATAAGCTTTTGGACGCCATGTTTCCCAGAAGATTTCGAATTGTCGAGGTTTTTTATGCAAAAATGACTAGAATGGGAACTTTCTATGGAGAAAAAGAAAAATTTTCTTTGTTGAATCTTCGGTCTTTGGTTTCGCCGAGGCTTTAGGGTACTGTGATCTCCAAAATGATGGGTTGTACGGAAATAAGTCTTCTGGAAGCTATGTTTCCCAGTAGATTTCTCACTGTCGGGGTTTTTAATGCAGAGAATGGCCGGAAAGAGAATTTTCTAAGGAGAAAAAGGGAATTTTCTCTGTCGAATCTCCGTTCTTTGGTTTCGTCTAGCTTTCAAGGTGTTGTGATCTCCAAAATGATGGGTCATACGAAAATGAAGCTTTTCCAACTGTCGGGTTTTTCAGTATAAAAAATGGTTGGAAAGGGAATTTTTTAAGGAGAAGAATGGATTTCCTTTGTGGAATCTTCGTTCTCTGGTTTCGTTTGGCCTTTAGGGTGTTGTGAACTCTAAAATGATGCGTCGTACCAAAATGAAGCTTTTGGAAGCCATGTTTCCCCGTAGATTTTCATCTATCGTGGTTATTTATGCAAAAAAAAAGGTTGGAATGGGAATTTTCTATGGAGAAAAAAGGAATTTTCCCTGTTGGATTCGGTCTTTGGTTTCGCCTGGGCTTTAGGGTGCCGTGATCTACAAAATGATGGGTCGTATGGAAATAAAGCTTTTGGAAGTGATGTTTCCTAGCATATTTCCAACTGGTTAGATTTTTTAAGCAAAAAATTGCCGGAAATGGATATTTCTATTAAGAAAAGGGGAATTTTCTCTTTCAAATCTTTGTTCTTTGGTTTCGCTTGGCCTTCTGGGTGTTGTGATCTGCAAAATGATAGGTCGTACGGAAATAAAGTTTTTGGAAGCAATGTTTCCTAGCAGATTTCTAACAGTGGGGGTTTTTCATGCAAAAAATGGCTGGAAAGCGAATTTTTTTGGAGAAAATGGGAATTTTATCTATTAAATCTTTATTCTCTGATTTCGTCAGGCCTTCAGGGTGCTATGATTTCCAAAATGATGGTTCGTGCGGAAATAAAGCTTTTGGAAGCCATGTTTCCCACCATATTTCTGACTGTTGGGGTTTTTAATGTAGAGAATGGCCGGAAAGGGAATGTTCTATGGAGAAAAAGGGAATTTTCTTTATCGAATCTTCGTCCTTTGGTTTCGCCTGGCCTTTAGGGTGCTGTGATCTCCAAAATGATGGGTCATACAGAAATAAAGCTTTTGGAAGATATGGTTCCCTGTAGGTTTCGAAATGTCAGTGTTTTTTAGGCAAAAAATAGCAGAATATGGAATTTTCTAAGGAGAAAAAGAAAATTTTCTTTGTCGAATCTTCGTTCGGTGGTTTCAGTTGGCCTTCAGGGTTTTGTGAACTCTAAAATGATGGGTCGTATGGAAATAAAGCTTTTGGAAGGCATGTTTCCCAACAGATTTCCAACTGTTGTGGTTTTTTATGCAAACAATGGC
This sequence comes from Eucalyptus melliodora, assembly GCA_004368105.4. Classification (NCBI taxonomy): domain Eukaryota; kingdom Viridiplantae; phylum Streptophyta; class Magnoliopsida; order Myrtales; family Myrtaceae; genus Eucalyptus; species Eucalyptus melliodora. The sequence continues at coordinate 60,912,802 of CM023404.3, read as the reverse complement.
TAGAATGGGAATGTTCTATGGAGAAAAAGGGAAATTTTTTTTGTCGAATCTTTGATCTCTACTTTTGATGGGGCTTCAGGGTGCTGTGATCTCCCAAATGATGGGTCGTACGGAAATAAAGCTTTGGGAAGTCATGTTTCCCAGTAGATTTCCAACTGTCGGGGTTTTTAAGGCAAAAAAAAGGCTGGAAAGTGAAGTTTTTATGGTGAAAAGGTGAATTTTCTCCGGCGAATCTTTGTTCTTTGGTTTCGCTGGGCCTTCAATGTGCTATGATGGATCGTATGGAAATGAATCATTTAGAAGCCATGTTTCCCAGCAGATTTCCAACTGTTTGGATTTTTTAAGCAAAAAATTGCCGAAAAGGGAATTTTCTATGGAGAAAAAGAGAATTTCCTTTGTCGAATCTTTGTTCTTTGGTTTCGCTAGGCCTTCAAGGTGTTGTGATCTCGAAAATAATGGGTCGTACGGAAATAAAGCTGTTGGAAGCCATGTTTTCTTGCAGATTTCCTACTGTCGGTGTTTTTCACGCAAAAAATGGCCGGAAAGGAAATTTTCTATAGAGAAAAGGGGAATTTTCTATGACGAATCTTCGTTCTTTGGTTTCACCTAGCCCTCAAGGTGCTGTGATCTCCAAAATAGTGGGTCGTACATAAATAGAACTTTTGGAAGCCATGTTTCCCAGCAGATTTCCAACTGTCTGAGTTTTTCCCGCAAAAAGATGGCCAGAAAAGAAATTTTCTATGGAGAAAAAGGGAATTTGCTCAGCAAGTTTCTAATTGTCAGGGTTTTTCATGCAAAAAATGACTAGAGTGTGAATTTTCAATGGAGAATAAGGGAATTTTCTCTGACGAATCTTCGTTATCTGGTTTTGCCTAGCCCTCAGGGTGCTGTGATCTCCAAAATGATGGGTAGTACGGAAATAAAGCTTTTGGAAGCCATATTTCCCATCAGATTTTTAACGGTCGGGGTTTTTCAGGGAAAAAGTGAATGGAAAGCGAATTTTCTCTGTCGAATCTTCATTCTCTGGTTCGGCCGGGCCTTTAGGGTGTTGTGATCTCCAAAATGATGGGTGAGGGAAATAAATCTTTTGTAAGCTATGTTTCCCACCAGATTTCTAACTGTTGGGGTTTTTTATGCAAAAAAGTCTAGAATGGGAATTTTCTATGGAGAAAAAGGGAATTTTCTCTGTTGAATCTTCCGTCTCTGGTTTCGTCGGGGATTCAAGGTGCTGTGATCTCCAAAATGATGGGTTGTATGGAAATAAAACTTTCGGAAGCCATGTTTCCCTGCAGATTTTCAACTGTTTGGGTTTTTTAGGCAAAAAATGGCCGGAAAGATAATTTTCTATGGAGAAAAAGGCAATTTTCTTTGTCGAATCTTCGTTCTCTGGTTTTGTCGGGCCTTGAATGTGCTGTGATCTCCAAAATGATGGGTCGTATGGAAATGAAGGTTTTAGAAGCCATGTTACCTAGTAGATTTCCAATTGTTCGGGGTTTTCAGGCAAAAAATGCATGAAACGGAATTTTCTATGGAGAAAAAGGGAATTTTCTGTGTCGAATCTTTGTTCTCTGGTTTTGCTTGCCCTTCAGTGTGCTGTGATCTTCGAAATGATGGGTCGTACAGAAATAAAGCTTTTGGCAGCCACGTTTCCAAACAGATTTCCAACTGTCGGGGTTTTTCAGACAAAAACTAGTCGGAAAGGGAATTTTCTCAGGAGAAAAAGTGGAATTTTTTTGTTGAATCTTCATTCTTTGGTTTCACCTCGCCTTTAGGGTGCCGTGATCTCCAAAATGATGGATTGTACGATAATAAAGCCTTTGGAAGCTGTGTTTCCTAGCAGATTTCCAATTGTCGGTGTTTTTCAGGTAAAAAATAGCCGGAAAGGGAATTTTCTATGGTTAAAAAAGGAATTTTCTCGTTCGAATCTTTATCTGGTTTTGCCATGCCTTTAGGGTGCTGTGATCTCCAAAATGATGGGTCATATAGATATAAAGCTTTTGGAAGTCATGTTTCCCAGCTGATTTCCAACTGTCTCGATTTTTCAGGTAAAAAAATGCCAGAAATGGGATTGTCTATCAAGAAAAAGGGAATTTTCTCTTTCGTATCTTTGTTCTTTGGTTTCGCCTGAAATTCAAGGTGCTGTGATCTCCAAAATCATGGGTCGTACGGAAATAAAGCTTTTGAAAGCCATGTTTCCAAGCATATTTCTAACCGTCGGGGTTTTTCAAGAAAAAATTGTTGGAAAACAAATTTTCTATGGGGAAAAAGGGAATTTCCTTTGTCGAATCTTCTTTCTCAGGTTTCGCCAGGCCTTCAAGGTGCTGTGATCTCCAAAATGATGGGTCGTACGGAAATAAAGCTTCGAAGCCATGTTTCCCACCAGATTTCTAACTGCCGGGGTTTTTAATGTAGAGGATGGTTGGAAGGGGAATTTTCTATGGAGAAAGAGGGAGTTTTCTCTGTCAAATCTTCGTTCTCTGGTTTCGCTTGGCCTTCAGGGTGTTGTGATCTTCAAAATGATGGCTTGTACTGAAATAAAGCTTTTGGAAACCATGTTTCCTAGCAGATTTCTAATTGTCAAGGTTTTTCATCCAAAAAATGGCTGGAAAGCGAGTTTTCTTTTGAGAAAAGGGAAATTTTCTCTATCGAATCTTCGTTCTTTGGTGTCGCCTGGCCTTCAGGGTGTTGTGATCTCCAAAATGATAGGTCATACGAAAATAAAGCTTTTGGAAGTGATGTTTCCCAGCAGATTTCCAACTGTCGAGATTTTTCAAGCAAAAACTGGCAGGAAAGGAAATTTTCTAAGGAGAAAAAGGGAATATTCTTTGTTGAATCTTCATTCTTTGGTTTTGGTTGGCCTTCAGGGTGTTGTGAACTCTAAAATGATGGGATGTACGGAGCTAAAGCTTTTGGAAGTCATGTTTTTCAGCAGATTTCCAACTGTTGGGGTTTTTTATGCAAAAAATGACTAGAATGAGAATTTTCTATGGTGAAAAAGGGAATTTTCTCTGTCGAATCTTCGGTCTCTGGTTTTGCCGAGGCTTCAGGGTGTTGTGATCTCCAAAATGATGGGTTGTATGGAAATAAAGCTTTTTGAAGCCATGTTTGCCAACAGCGTTCCAAGTGCCTGGGATTTTCAGGCAAAAAATGGCCGGAAAGGGAATTTTGTATAAAGAAAACGGGAATTTTCTCTTTTGAATCTCCGTTCTCTAGTTTCGCCTAGCCTTCAGGGTACTGTGATCTCCAAAATGAAGGGCCGTATGGAAATACAACTTTTGGAAGCCATGTTTCCTAATAGATTTCCAACCATTGGGGTTTTTAAGGTAAAAAAAGACCGGAAGGGGAATTTTTTATTGAAAAAAAGGGAATTTTCTGTGTTGAATTTTCGTTCTCTAGTTTCGTCGGGCCATCAATATTCTGTGATCTCCAAAATGATGGGCCGTATGGAAGTGAAGCTTTTAGAGACCATGTTTCTCAATAGATTTCCAACTATCGTGGTTTTTCAAGCAAAAAATGGCTAGAAAGGGAATTTTCTATGGAGAAAAAGCGTATTTTCTCTGTCAAATCTTTGTTCTTTGGTTTCGTCGGCCTGTCAGGGTGCTATGATCTCCAAAATGATGGGTTGTACGGAAATAAGGCTTTCGAAAGCTACGTTTCCCAGCAGATCTCCAAGTTATGGGGTTTTTCAAGTGAAAATTGGTCGGAAATGGGAATTTCTATGGAGAAAAAGGAAATTTTCTTTGTCGAATCTTCGGTCTCTGGTTCAGTTAGCCTTCAGGGTGTTGTGAAATCTAAAATGATGGCTTGTACAGAAATAAAGCTCTTGGAAGCCATGTTTCTTAGTAAATTTCAAACTGCCGGGGTTTTTTTTTTGGTAAAAAATGGCTAGAATGGGAATTTTCTATGGAGAAAAAGGGAATTTTCTCTGTCGAATCTTCGGTCTTTGGTTTCACTGGGGCTTTAGGGTGCTGTGATCTCCAAAATGATGGGTCGTAGGAAAATAAAGGTTTTGAAAGCCATGTTTCCCAGCAGATTTCTATTTGTCGGGGTTTTTCATGCAATAAATTGCTGGAAAGCGAATTTTCTATGAAGAAAAGGAGAATTTTCTCTGTCAAATCTTCGTTTTCTGGTATCGGCGGGCCTTCAGGATGTTGTGATCTCCAAAATGATGGGTCGTACAGAAATAAATCTTTTGAGAGCCATGTTTCCTAGCAGATTTCCAACTTTTTGGGGGTTTTTAGGCAAAAAATGGCTGGAAAGGGAATTTTCTACAAAGAAAAAGAGAATTTTCTCTTTTGAATCTTCGTTCTCTGGTTTCTCCTGCCTTCAGGGTGTTGCGATCTCGAAAATGATGGGTGGTATGGAAATAAAGCATTTATAAGTCATGTTTCCCAATAGATTTCCAACTGTTGGGGTTTTGGAAGCCATGTTTCCCACCAGATTTCTAATTGTTGTGGTTTTTCATGCAAAAAATGGCTAGAAAGTGAATTTTCTTTGGAGAAAAGGGGAATTTTCTTTGTCGAACCTTCGTTCTCTAATTTTGTCTGGCCTTCAGGATGCTGTGATCTCTAGAATGGTAGGTTGTACGGAAAGAAAGCTTTTAGAAGCCATGTTTTCCTAGCAAATTTCCAACTGTCGGGGATCTTCATGCAAAAACTAGCCAGAAAGGGAATTTTCTAAGGAGAAAAATGGAATTTTCTTTGTCAAATCTTCGTTCTCTTGTTTAGGTTGTCCTTCAGGGTGTCGTGAACTCTAAAATGATGGGTTGTACATAAATAAAGCTTTTGGAGGCCATGTTTCCCATAAGATTTCCAACTGTCGGGGTTTTTTTATACAAAAATGGATGGAATGGGAATTTTCTCTGTCGAATCTTCAATCTTTGGTTTCGCCGGGCTTTAGGGTGCTGTGATCTCCAAAATGCTGGGTCGTACAGAAATAAAGCTTTTGAAAGCCATGTTTCCTAGCAGATTTCTCACTATCGGGGTTTTTAATGCAGAGAATGGCTGGAAAGGGAATTTTCTCTGTCGAATCTTCATTCTCTTGTGTTGCTTGGCCTTTAGGGTGTTATGATCTCCAAAATGATAGGCTGTATGGAAATAAAGCTTTTGGAAGCCATTTTCCCAGCAAATTTCCAACTTTCGGCGTTTATCAGGCAAAAAATGGCCGAAAAGGGAATTTTCTATGTAGAAAAAGGGAATTTTCTCTGTGAAATGTTCATTCTCTTGATTTGTTAGGTCTTTAGGGTGCTGTGATATCCAAAACGATGGGTCGAATGGAAATAAGGCTTTTGGAAGCCATGTTTTCCATTAGATTTCCAACTGTTGGGGGGTTTTTTTTATGCAAAAAATGACTAGAATGGGAATTTTCTATGGCGAAAAAGGGAATTTTCTCTGCCGAATATTCGTTCTTTGGTTTCATCGGGGCTTCGGGGTGTTGTAATCTCTAAAATGATGGGTTGTGTGGAAATAAAGCTTTTGGAAGTCATGTTTCGCACCAAATTTCTAATTGCTGGGTTTTTAATATAGAGAATGGTCGGAAAGGAAATTTTTTATGGAGAAAAAATGAATTTTCCCTGTCGAATCTTCGTTCTTTGGTTTTGCCTGGCCTTCATGGTGCTATGATCTCCGAAATGATGGGTTGTACGGAAATAAATTACTATTGATTAGATAAATAACGATTAAATAAATTAAACTCAATTAATTAATCTAACCACGATTGATTAATCTAACAGTAATTCCTTAATCAAGAACACTACACTCACGGCTCAAGCGGAGGCTTGACGGAGGTGGCGGTGGCTCTTGAAGCTCATGGCCAAAGGTGGGGCTCGGTTCGAGCGGTGGCATGCGGCTCGAAGCAATGACGGCACGGATGGCCGACCGAGCGACGATAAGAGGCGGTGACGGCGGTAATGACTTACGGTGGTGAGCAGCGGCGATTTGGGAGCTTGGCGGTGGAGATGGTGGTTCGGCGATGCAGACGGCGAACGACACGGCTTCTAGCGGTGGACGAAGGTGGCGTGGTGGTGAGTTGGGGGCGTGGGCGGCGGTGTGGTGGTGGGTGAAGCAGCAGCAAGGGAAAGGAATAAGAAGAAGAAGAAGAAGAAGAAGAAGAAGAAGAAGAAGAAGAAGAAGAAGAGAGGAAGAAGAGGGCTTGGTCGAGAGGGGGGAAAAGGAAAAGGAAAAGAAGAGAGAGGGAGAAAGAGAGAGAGAGAAGAAAAAGACAAAAAGAAAAAGAGGGGCTGCAGGGGTGGTGTGAGGAAGGAGAGAGAGAAGGAGAGAGAGAGCGAGAGAGAGAGAGAGAGAGAGGAAAAGGGGGAGGAAACGTGAGGGAGAGGAGAAAGATGAGAGAGACAGGGTGGCATGAGGAAGGAGAGAGAGAGAGAGACAGAGAGAGGGAATGGGAGATGGATGGCAGAAGGGGGAGGAAACGTGAGGGATAGGAGAAAGAGAGAGAGAGAGAGGGGTGGCGTGAGGAAGGAGAGAGAGAGAGAGAGAGAGAGAGAGAGAGAGAGAGAGAGAGAGAGAGAGGAATGGGGGATGGATGGTAAAAGTGGGGAAGGAAACGTGAGGAAGAGGAGAAAGAGGAGAGAGAGAGAGAGAGAGAGAGAGAGAGAGAGAGAGAGAGAGGAAAAAGACAAAAGAGAAGGGGGGGAGAAGGGGGACGTCACAACTCTTCCCCTCTAACAAAAATTTCATTTTCAAGATTTGAACCATTATAACTCTTCAACAAAAAGGTGAGGGCGTTGACGTCTCATCGACTCTTCATTTTTCCACGTGGCTCCCTTCGTTTCATGGTGTTGCCAAACTACTTAGACTAAGGGAATCGTCTTGCTACGTAGCACTTGCTCCTTTCGGTTCACTATCCGACCCAGTCTCTCCACGTATGACACCCGCTCGTCCATGTCTATTTCCTCGAAGTTTAGCTCGTGGGTTGGATCAGGTTCATACTTTCTCAATATCGACACGTGGAAGGCGTGATGCACTTGAGCAAGTCTTGGTGGCAATGCAAGACGATAAGCCAAAGTCCCAATCCGCTCCAAAATCTCAAAGGGACCAACGTACCTCGGACTCAACTTCCCTTTCTTGCCAAAACGCGAAGTACCCCGCATTAGTGACATTTTGAGGAATACGTGTTCACCTACTTGGAACCCCAAAGGCCTACGCTATTTATCTGCATAGTTTTTCTGACGGCTCTGGGCGGTCTTAAGCCTTTCTCGAATGACTTTTATTGGTCTCGACTAGTTCATCACAACTTCAATCTTGGTCGGGTCCACAAAGATCCTTTCGTCGGAAATCATATGACCCAAAAAAGTTACACGAGTTAGCCAAAACTCACACTTATTGAACTTGGCATATAGCTCGTGTTTCCGCAGAGTCTGAAGCACCGTCCTTAAGTGTTGTTCATGCTCCTCAAGATTCTTCGAATACACCAAGATGTCGTTGATGAACATGATCACGAACTAGTCTAGGTACTCCTTGAACACTCGATTCATCAAATCCATGAAAGCAAAGCTTGGGGCATTAGTAAGACCAAACGGCATTACAAAGTTGAATTCAAAATGGCCGTAACGCGAACGAAAAGTGGTTTTCGGTATATCCTCCTTCTTAATCCTTAGTTGATGGTAACCTGTCCTTAGGTCAATCTTGGAAAATATGAAAGCTCCCTGTAGCTGATCAAATAAGTCATCGATCCTTGGTAATGGACACTTGTTCTTGATCGTTACTTGATTGAGTTGTCGATAGTCGATGCAAATACGCAACGAACCATCCTTCAAGGATTTGACAAACCCTATCTTCCTTTCGGGGGCAAACCAGTAACTCCTTAGGAAAACGTTAGAAAATTCCTGCACTACGACAATGTCCTCCATTCTTGGCCCCTCAACCGATGTATCAGCCATGATTGCCAAATAATCTTGGCAACCCACATCCAACAACTGGGTTGCCTCCAGTAACGAAATTAACGTAATCTAAGGTCCTTGATTTTCAACAAACTCAAAACCTGCTAACAGGTTAAACTAAATTGCTTTACGATAACAGTCTATGGTAGCTTGTTGCTTGAAGAGCCAATCCATACCAACAATAACATCGGAATCAAACATCACCAGCACAATCAAATCTGTTCTTTCCTCTCGATCACTAATTACTAACTTGCAACCAGGACACCCTATTGCAAACAACACTTTATCCTTTAACGGAGTGGATATAGTAATGACTGCTTCAAATGGTTCTGGACTTAACCCTACTAACTTAATGAACTACTTAGCAATAAATAAATGCATGGCTCCAAGATCAGATAAAGCATAAGCAACATGGTCATTCGGCTGAGAGGGGGGGAAAGGAAAAGAAGAGAGAGGGAGAGAGAGAGAGAGAAGAAAAAGACATAAAGAAAAAGAGAGGCTGCAGGGGTGGCGTGAGGAAGGAGAGAAAGAAGGAGAGAGAGAGAGAGAGAGAGAGAGAGAGAGAGAGAGTAAAATGGTGGATGGATGGCAGAAGAGGGGGGTGAGGAAACGTGAAGGAGAGGAGAGATAGAAGAGAGAGGAAGAAGACAAAAGAGGGGGGAGAGGAGAGATAGAAGAGAGAGGAAGAAGACAAAAGAGGGGGGAGGAAACGTGAGGAAGAGGAGAGAGAGAGAGAGAGAGGAAGAAGACAAAAGAGGGGGGGGGGGCGTAGGGGGAGGACACATTATAACTGAGCCTTGCTAGCATCGCGACAGCATCACAACCTCCCGATCCATCCGACCAAAACCCATTAGCAACCTCTCAAGTGGTGCTGTGACCTCCGGAGTGACGTTCCCATTAGGACTAGGGAGGATCATCATTAATGGAATATCTGCAGTACTTGAACGCAAAGACACTGATGTCCATAGCCGTGGTGGTGGTAATTGGAGTGTTGCTGAGGCTGTACAACACGCTGGTGGTGAAATTGGAAAAGTCGAGGTCCTTGCTGAGGAAACAAGGCATCAATGGACCGCCCCCCGCCTTCGTGCTTGGCAACATCATGGAGATCAAAAAGGCGAGATCCTCCTCCTCCTCCTCCTCCGTTCCCATGGCTTTGCTCGGCCATCCCCCTGCCCGCCATGATTGCGCTGCTGTCCTTTTCCCCTTCTTTGACAAGTGGAGAGAACAATATGGTAGTTCACCTCCAGGCTGCCCTAACTCACAATTTCATCTCTTTTCCACAATTAATCTAACAATATTCACTTCTTTCGATTTTCAATGTTCCAAACTACATAAATTAAACAAAAATAATTTGCTTTTTTTTTTTTTTTGAAGTCTGGCCATCGATCATCCAGATTTGGCTACCGGACCACCGGATCTGGTTGCCAAACGGCCAGATCTGGCTCTCGATGCTGTCACCTGAGGTCTCGCGACCCCAGGGTCGGCCGAACCTAGGCAGGCGACACCCGGTGGGGTCGGCCGTCGCGCGACCCCAGGTGTTGCCTGGGATTGTGCAACCTTAGATAGCCGTCGCTTGGGGTAGCTCACCTTGGAGATGCAATTGTATTTTTCCAAAGTTGAGCAAAAACACGAACCAAACGGGTTTACATTTGGCCAAGGGACTTTAGAGTCCCAAAGCCCATTTCAAATGCCGAACCAAACGGGCCCATGTCGGTTGACACACCGCAGGCGGTAGACGTTGAAGGTTCTTTCACTGCCCGTTTCCATTTTTTAGAACTTGCAACCCCTATCAATGTCTGCTGTTTCTTTTCTGGGGTTATTGGTAGTTCTTTGATAATGACCGATGCGGGCGCTGGGTAGCTCCACTGGAGCTGGATCAGGATTGGACTCAACCAAAATGACTCCAGCGCCCCGAAATCACTTCTCGCATTCACGCTAAATATCATTTGACACGTTCTCACTCATTAATAAAACAGGAGTAATTCACTACTCTTGAATCAGATCATTTCTCCTTCCCCACTCTTAAATGAATTGGATTGATTGTTTGTGGTTCGGACATGGACAATCAGCTCAGGCTGATGTCATGCGCTGATGTCTCATGATTTTTACAGGAGATACATTTGCGTTCTCGCTGGGGAACACACAGATAATCTTTGTGAACCGACCAGACGTGGTGAGGGAGATTACCACCTGCACATCCTTGGACTTGGGTAAGCCCTCATACCAGTTCAAGGAGAGGGGTCCCTTGATGGGTCAAGGCATCTTAACTTCCAACGGCCCCCATTGGGCCTATCAGCGCAAGATCCTCGCTCCTGAGCTCTACATGAAGAAGGTCAAGGTATGTTATCTTAATTGATGTCTTTCAGTATCACCATCACCCCCACCAATTTTTTTCTTTTTAAAATTAACATTTCTGAGTTTGTCCGCTCGCAGGGAATGATAAACCTCATTAACGAGTCCACAGAGACACTGCTGAAGTCCTGGAAGAACAAAGTGGACGCAGCCGGTGGAGTAGCCAGCATTAACATCGACCAGCACATGAGAAGTTTCTCCGGAGATGTCATCTCCAGGGCCTGCTTTGGCAGCAATTTTGCCAAAGGAGAGGAGATCTTCCACAAGTTGAGGGCTCTCCAAGAGGCCATGTCCAAGAAAGGTCTTTCCATTGGGATTCCTGGCATGAGGTGCGAAGTTAAATATCTCTTTCTCCCGAAAACCTCCAATTAAGCCTTCCTTCCATACCGCCCCATTGAAAAGAAAGGGGAAACAAAAAAATCCACTGTCGCTTAGCTGCTTTAATCAATTCTGTTCATGCAATGGCGCAGATACCTCCCCACCAAGACTAACAGAGAAGCCTGGGCACTGGAGAAGGAAGTCCGCATTTTGATACTGCAGGTGGTGAAGGAGAGGATGGAGGCTGCATATGAGAAGGACCTTCTGCAGATGCTTCTCGAGGGTGCCAAAAACAGCGACTTGAGCCAGGAGGCCATGGACCGCTTCATTGTCGACAACTGCAAAAACATTTACTTGGCTGGGTACGAGACCACTGCCGTCTCTGCGACATGGTGCCTCATGCTGTTGGCTTCCAGTCAAGAGTGGCAAAATCGTGTGCGTGCCGAGGTTCTTGAGGTTTGTGGGGACCGTCTTCCTGATGCCGATGGGATCCGTAAGATGAAACTGGTGCGCCTTCCCCATACCTTTAAGACAGAGTGCACATAATATAACGTTTTGATTTCCTGATCATCGGCATGTGTTAACCTTTCTGTCCTTGGTGCAGCTCACAATGGTGATAAACGAGTCGCTGCGGCTATACTCCCCGTGCCAGTGGTGTCGAGGGAGGCGTTGACGGATATGAAATTCGGGGACCTGCAAGTGCCGGAGGGAGGAACGTGTGGACGATGGTGTTAACACTGCACACGGACCCTGAGATATGGGGGCCAGACTCCTACTCTTTCAACCCGGGGAGATTCGCCAATGGGATCACGGGAGCCTGTAAGCTGCCGCACTTGTACATGCCCTTCGGAGTAGGACCTCGCGTGTGCCTCGGGCAGAACCTGGCCATGGTGGAGCTCAAGATTCTCATTGCCCAGCTTCTCTCCAACTTCTCCTTCACCCTTTCTCCCAACTACATCCACTCCCCTGCTCTTAGGTTGGTTATTGAACCTGAACACGGGGTCGAACTCTCCGTCACCAAGCTATCTCGAGATTGATCCCTCCCAGAGATGGTTTTTTCTCACCCGTAAGCCCACTATACGGTTTCTTGTTGTATTCGAAAGCAACTTTCCCCTTCCCTTTAGTAACTTCTGCATCAGTTTATGGCAAAGTTTGTTCTTTCTCCATTGTACATGTCGCAATTAATGTGGAAGGTGAATAAAGGAAACAATTCAAGCAAGAAATAAATTGCAGAAAGAAAACATAAACATTGTGAATTTACGTGATTGGACAATGCGCCTACTCCACGGGAAGAAATTTTCTTTGTCGAATCTCCGTTCTCTGGTTACGCCTGGCATTCATTGTGCGGTAATCTCCAAAATGATGGGTCGTACAGAAATAAAGCTTTTGAATACATGTTTTTGAGGCAAAAAATAGCCAGAAAGGGAATTTTTTATGAAAAAAAAAGGGAATTTTCTTTGTTGAATATTCGTTCTCTAGTTTTGCTTGGCCTTCAGGATGCTGTGATCTCCAAAATGATGGGTTGTATGGAAATAAAGCTTTTGGAAGCCATGTTTTCCACCGGATTTTCAATTGTTTGGGTTTTTCAGTGCAAAAATGCCGGAAAGCGAATTTTCTACGGAGAAAAAGGAATTTTCTCTCGTTGAATCTTCATTCTCTGGTTTTGCCTGGCCTTTAGGGTGTCATGATCTCTAAAACGATGAGTCGTATGGAAATAAAGCTTTTGGAAGCCATATTTCCCAGCAGATTTCGAACCGTTAGGTTTTTCTTGCAAAAATGGCTGGAAAGCGAATTTTCTATAGAGAAAAATGAATTTTCTCTATTGAATCTTCATTCTCTAGTTTCGCTTGGCCTTATGAGTGCTGTGATCTCCAAAATGATGGGTCGTATGGAAATAAGGGTTTTGGAAGCTATGTTTCCCAACATATTTCTAACTGTCAGGGTTTTTTAGGCAAAAAATGGACAGAAAGCGAATTTTCTATGGAGAAAAAGGGAATTTACTCTATCGAATCTTCGTTCTCTGGTTTCGCATAACCTTATGAGTGCTGTGATCTCCAAAATGATTGTTAGTACGGAAATAAAGCTTTTGGAAGCCATGTTTCCACCGGATTTCCAACTCTCGAGATTTTTGAGGCAAAAATTGACTGTAAAATGAATTTTCTATAAAGAAAAAAGGAATTTTCTCTGTTGAATCTTCATTCTCTGGTTTTGCTTGGCCTTTAAGGTGCTGTGATCTCCAAAATGATGAGTCTTATGGAAATAAAGCTATTGGAAGCCATGTTTCTCAATAGATTTCCAACTATCGGGGTTTTTAAGGCAAAAACTAGCCGGAAAGCAAATTTTCTATAGAGAAAAAATGAATTTTCTTTGTCGAATCTTCATTCTCTAGTTTCGCCTGACTTCAGGGTGCTGTGATCTCCAAAATGATGGGTTGTATGGAAATAAGGCTTTTGGAAGGCAACTTTCCCAGCAGATTTCCAACTATTGGGGTTTTTCAGGCAAAAAATGGCTGGAAAGAGAATTTTCTAGGGAGAAAAGGGGAATTTTCTCTGTCAAATCTGCATTCTCTAATTTCGCCCGGCCTTCAGGGTGCTGTCATCTCCAAAATGATGGGTCGTACGGAAAGAAAGCTTATGGAAGTCATGCTTCCTAGCAGATTTCCAACTGTAGGGGTTTTTCAGGCAAAAAGTGGCTGGAAAACGAATTTTCTAGGAAGAGAAAGGGAATTTTCTCTGTCAAATCTTCATTCTCTAGTTTCACCGGGCCTTTAGGGTGATGTGATCTTTAAAATGATGGGTTGTATGGAAATACGGCTTTTGAAGGCAACTTTCCCAAAGAAATTTCCAACTATTGGGGTTTTTAATTCAAAAAAATGCGGGAAAGGGAATTTTCTAGGGAGAAAAGGGGAATTTTCTCTGTCGAATCCGCGTTCTTTGATTTCACCTGGCCTTTAGGGTGCTGTCATCTCCAAAATGATGGGTTGTACGGAAATAAAGCCTTTGGAAGCCATGTTTCCCACCATATTTCCAACTCTCGGGGTTTTTAATGTAGAGAATGGCCGGAAAGGGAATTTTCTTTGGAGAAAAAGGGAATTTTCTCTATTGAATCTTCGTTCTTTGGTTTTGCTTGGCCTTTAGGGTACCGTGATCTCCAAAATGATGGATCATACGAAAATAAAGCTTTTTGGAAGATATGGTTCTCTATCGAATCTTCATTCTTTGGTTTTGTCGGCTTTCGTGTGTTGTAATCTCTAAAATGATGGGTCAAAGGGAAATAAATCTTCTCGTAAGCTATGTTTCCCACCGGATTTCTAACTCGTTGGGGTTTTTTTATGCAAAAAACGACTAGAATGGGAATTTTCTATGAAGAAAAAGGGAATTTTCTCTCGTCGAATCTTTAGTCTTGGATTTCATCGGGGATTCAAGGTGCCGTGATCTCCAAGATGATGGGTTGTATGGAAATAAAACTTTCGGAAGCCATGTTTCCCAGCAGATTTTCAACTCGTTTGGGTTTTTTAGGCAAAAAATTGCCGGAAAGATAATTTTCTATAAAGAAAAATGGAATTTTCTCTATAGAATCTTCGTTCTCTACTTTCGCTTGGCTTTGAAGGTGTTGTGATTTCCAAAATGATGGGTTGTACGGAAATAAAGCTTTTGGAAGCTGTGTTTCCTAGTAGATTTCCCATGGTTGGGGTTTTTAAGGCAAAAAAAGGTTGAAAAGAGAATTTTCTATGGAGAAAAAGGAATTTTCTCTCGTCGAATCTTCGTTCTCTGGTTTTGTTAGGCCTTGAATGTGCTGTGATCTCCAAAATGATGGGTCGTATGGAAATGAAGGTTTTAGAAGTCATGTTTCCTAGTATATTTCCAATTGTCCGGGTTTTTAGGGAAAAAATGCCCGTAACGGAATTTTCTATGGAGAAAAAGGGAATTTTCTGTGTCGAATCTTTGCTCTTTGGTTTTGCTTGGCCTTTAGGGTGCCGTGATCTCCGAAATGATGGGTCGTACAGAAATAAAGCTTTTGGCAACCATGTTTTCCAATAGATTTCCAACCGTCGTGGTTTTTCGACAAAAACTAGTTGGAAAGGGAATTTTCTAAGGAGAAAAATGGGAATTTTTTTGTCGAATCTTCATTCTTTGGTTTCGCCGCCTTTAGGGTGCTGTAATTTCCAAAATGATGGATTGTACGGAAATAAAGCCTTTGGAAGTCAGAGTTCCCAAATAGATTTCCAACTGCCGGTGTTTTTCAAGTAAAAAATAGCCGGAAATGGAATTTTCTATGGTTAAAAAAGGAATTTTCTCGTTTGAATCTTCTTTATTTGGTTTTGCCATGCCTTTAGGGTGCTGTGATCTCCAAAATGATGGGTCATAAGTAAATAAAGCTTTTGGAAGATGTGTTTCCCAGCAGATTCCCAACTGTCTAGATTTCTCATGTAAAAAATTGCTAGAAATGGAATTTTCTATCAAGAAAAAGGGAATTTTCTCTTTGGTATCTTTGTTCTTTGGTTTTGCCTGACATTCAAGGTGCTGTGATCTCCAAAATGATGGGTCGTATGGAAATAAAGCTTTTGAAAGCCATGTTTCCAAGCATATTTCTAACTGTCGGGGTTTTTCATGAAAAAATTGCTAGAAAGCGAATTTTCAATGAGGAAAAGGGGAATTTTCTTTGTCGAATCTTCTTTCTCAGGTTTCACCAGGCCTTCAGGGTGCTGTGATCTGCAAAATGATGGGTCGTACAGAAATAAAGCTTCTGGAAGCCATGTTTCCTAGCAGATTTCTAACTGCCAGGGTTTTTAATGCAGATGATGGTTGGAAGGGGAATTTTCTATGGAGAAAGAGGGAATTTTCTCTATCGAATCTTCGTTCTCTAGTTTCACTTGGCCTTCGTGGTGTTGTGATCTTCAAAATGATGGCTCGTACTGAAATAAAGCTTTTGGAAGTGATGTTTCCCAGCAGATTTCCAACTGTTAAGATTTTTCAAGCAAAAACTGGGAGGAAAAGAAATTTTCTAAGGAGAAAAAGGGAATTTTCTTTGTTGAATCTTCGTTCTTTGGTTTCGGTTGGCCTTCAGGGTGTTGTGAACTCTAAAATGATGGGACGTACGGAGCTGAAGCTTTTGGAATCCATGTTTCTCAGCAGATTTCCAACTGTCGGGGTTTTTTATTCAAAAAATGACTAGAATGGGAATTTTCTATGGTGAAAAAGGGAATTTTCTCTGTCGAATCTTCGGTCTCTGGTTTTGCCGGGGCTTCAGGGTGTTGTGATCTCCAAAATGATGGGTTGTGTGGAAATAAATCTTTTGGAAGTCGTGTTTGCCAACAGAGTTCCAAGTGTCTGGGTTTTTCAGGCAAAAAATGGCCAGAAAGGGAATTTTGTGTAAAGAAAACGGGAATTTTCTCTTTTGAATCTCCGTTCTCTAGTTTTGCCTAGCCTTCAAGGTATTGTGATCTCCAAAATGAAGGGTTGTATGGAAATACAGCTTTAGGAAGCCATGTTTCCTAATAGATTTCCAACCGTTGGGGTTTTTAAGGCAAAAAAACGCCGGAAGGGAAATTTTCTAATGAAAAAGAGGGAATTTTCTGTGTTGAATTTTCGTTCTCTAGTTTCATTGGGCCTTCAATGTGCTGTGATCTCCAAAATGATGGGCCGTATGGAAGTGAAGCTTTTAGAGACCATGTTTTTCAATAGATTTGCAACTGTTGGGGTTTTTCAGGAGAAAAATGGCTAGAAAGAGAATTTTCTATGGAGAAAAAATGGAATTTTCTTTGTCGAATCTTCGTTCTCTAGTTTTGCCGAGGCTTCGGGGTGCTGTGATCTCCAAAATGATGGCTTGTACGGAAATAAAGCTTTCGAAAGCTACGTTTCCCAGCAAATCTGCAAGTGTTGGGGTTTTTCAAGTGAAAATTGGTCGGAAATGGGAATTTCTAAGCAGGAAAAGGGAATTTCTTTGTTGAATCTTCGGTCTCTGGTTCGGTTGGCCTTCGTGTGTTGTGAAATCTAAAATTATGGCTCGTACGGAAATAAAGCTCTTGGAAGCCATGTTTCTTAGTAGATTTCAAATCGGGGGTTTTTTTTTTTTTGGCAAAAAATGACCATAATGGGAATTTTCTATGGAGAAAAAGAAAATTTTCTCTCGTCGAATCTTCGGTCTTTGGTTTCACCGGCTTCAGGGTGTGGTGATCTCCAAAATGATGGGTCGTAGGAAAATAAAGGTTTTGGAAGCCATGTTTCCTAGCAGATTTCTAATTGTCGGGGTTTTTCATGCAATAAATTGTTGGAAAGGGAATTTTCTATGGAGAAAAAGGGAATGTTCTCTGTTAAATCTTCGTTATCTGGTTTCGCCTGATCTTAAGGGTGTTGTGATCTCGAAAATGATGGATCGTATGGAAATAAATCTTTTGGAAGCCATGTTTCCTGCGCGTATTCCCAACTGTTTGGGGTTTTTAGGCAAAAAATGGCTGGAAAGGAAATTTTCTATAAAGAAAAAGAGAATTTTCTCTTTCGAATCTTTGTTCTCTAGTTTCGCCTGCCTTCAGGGTGTTGCAATCTCGAAAATGATGGGTGGTATGGAAATAAAGCATTTAGAAGTCATGTTTTCCAATAGATTTCCAACTATTGGGGTTTCTAAGTAAAAAAAAAAAGTCGGAAATGGAATTTTCTATGGAGAAAAAGAGAATTTTCTTTGTTGAATCTTCATTCTCTTGTGTCACCAGGCCTTCAAGGTACTATGATCTCCAAAATGATGGATCTTACAGAAATGAAGCTTTTAGAAGTAATGTTTCCTAGTAGATTTCCAACTGTCGGTGTTTTTCAGGAAAAAATGGCTAGAATTGGAATTTTTTATGGAGAAAAAAGGATTTTTCTCTGTCGAATCTTCGATCTCTAGTTTCACTGAGCCTTTAAGGTGCTGTGTTCTCCGAAATGATGGGTCGTACAGAAATAAAGCTTTTGGAAGCCATGTTTCCCACCAGATTTCTAATTGTTGTGGTTTTTCTTGTAAAAAATAACCGGAAAGTGAATTTTCTTTGGAGAAAAGGGGAATTTTCTGGGTCGAACCTTTGTTCTCTAATTTCTTCGGGCCTTCAGGATGCTGTGATCTCCAGAATTGTAGGTTGTACGGAAAGAAAGCTTTTAGAAGCCATGTTTCCCAGCAAATTTCCAACTGTTGGGGATCTTCATGCAAAAATTGGCAAGAAAGGGAATTTTCTAAGGAGAAAAAGGGAATTTTCTCTGTCGAATCTTCATTCTCTTATTTCGATTGTCCTTTAGGGTGTTGTGAACTCTAAAATGATGGGTTGTACGGAAATAAAGCTTTTGGAGGCCATGTTTCTCATAAGATTTCCAACCGTCGGGGGTTTTTTATGCAAAAAATGGCTAGAATGAGAATTTCCTCTGTCGAATCTTCGATCTCTGGTTTCGCTGGGCTTCAGGGTGCTGTGATCTCCAAAATGCTGGGTCGTACACAAATAAAGCTTTTGAAAGCCATGTTTCCTAGTAGATTTCTCACTATCGGGGTTTTTAATGCAGAGAATGGCCGAAATGGGAATTTTCTATGGAGAAAAAGGGAATTTTCTCTGTCGAATCTTCGTTCTTTAGTGTTGCCTCGCCTTCAGGGTGCTATGATCTCCAAAATGAAAGGCCGTACGGAAATAAAGCTTTTGGAAGCCGCTCCCCAGAGATTTCGAACTATCGGCATTTATCATGCAAAAAATGGCCCAAAAAGGGAATTTCCTATGTAGAAAAAGGGAATTTTCTCTGTGGAATGTTCATTCGCTTGATTCATTAGGCCTTTAGGGTGTTGTGATATCCAAAACAATGAGTCATATGGAAATAAGGCTTTTGGAAGCCATGTTTCCAAGCAAATTTCCAACTGTTGGGGGGTTTTTATGCAATAAATGATTAGAATGGGAATTTTCTATGGTGAAAAAAGGAATTTTCTCTGCCGTCTATTCGTTCTCCGGTTTTGTCGGGCTTTAGGGTGCCGTAGTCTCTAAAATGATGGGTTGTACGGAAATAAAGCTTTTGGAAGCCATGTTTCCCACCAAATTTCTAACTGCTGGGGTTTTTAATGTAGAGAATGGCCGGAAAGGAAATTTTTTATGGAGGAATAAGGAATTTTCCTTGTCGAATCTTCGTTCTTTGGTTTTGCTTGGCCTTCATGGTGCTGTGATCTCCAAAATGATGGGTTGTACGGAAATAAATTACTATTAATTAGATAAATAACAATTAAATAAATTAAACTGAATTAATTAATCTAATCACGATTAATTAATCTAACCATAATTCCTTAATCGAGAACGCAATTCTCACGGCTCAAGCGGAGGCTTGACGGAGGTGGCGGCGGCTCTTGAAGCTCATGGCCAAAGGTGGGGCTCGGTTTGAGTGGTGGCATGCGGCTTGAAGCAACGACGGCACGGATGGTCGACCGAGTGGCGATGAGAGGCGGTGATGGCGGTAATGACTTACGGTGGCGAGCAGTGGCGATTTGGGAGCTTGGCAGTGGAGATGGTGGTTCAAAGGGTGTAGACGGCGAGCGACACGGCTCCAAGCGGTGGACGAAGGTGGCGTGGTGGTGAGTTGGGGGCGTGGGCGGCGGTGTGGTGGTGGGTGAAGCAGCAGCAAGGGAAAGGAATAAGAAAAAGAAGAAGAAGAAGAAGAAGAAGAAGAAGAAGAAGAAGAAGAAGAAAGGGGTTTAGCCGAGAGGGGGGGGGGAAAGGAAAAGGAAAAGAAGAGGGAGGGAGAAAGAGAGAGAGAAGAAAAAGACAAAAAGAAAAAGAGGGGCTGCAGGGGTGGTGTGAGGAAGGAGAGAGGGAAGGGGGAGAGAGAGAGAGAGAGAGAGAGAGAGAGAGAGAGAGAGAGAGAGAGGAAAGGGGGAATGGATGGCAGAAGGGGGGAGGAAACGTGAGGGAGAGGAGAAAGAGGAGAGAGAGAGAGGGGTTGCGTGAGGAAGGAGAGAGAGAGAGAGAGAGAGAGAGAGAGAGGAAATGGGAGATGGATGGTAGAAGGGGGGAGGAATCGTGAGGGACAGGAGAAAAGGAGAGAGATGGGTTGTACGGAAATAAAGCTTTTGGAAGCCACATTTCTCAGCAGATTTCCAACTATGGGGGTTTTTTAAGCAAAAACTGGTCGGAAAAGGAATCTTCTAAGGAGAAAAAGGGAATTTTCTTTGTCGAATGTTCATTCTTTGGTTTCATCTGGCCTTCAGGGTGCTGTGATCTCCAAAATGATGGATTGTACAGAAATAAAGCTTTTGGAAGTCAGAGAGCTTCTCTCAGATTTCCAACCGTCGGTGTTTTTAAGGAAAAAGCTAGTCGGAAAGGGAATTTTCTAAGGAGAAAAATGGAATTTTCTTTATTGAATCTTTGTTCTTTGGTTTCACTAGGCCTTCAATGTGCTATGATCTCCAAAATGATGGATTGTACGGAAATGATGCTTTTAGAAGTCATGTTTCCTAGTAGATTTCGAACTGTCGTGGTTTTTTAGGCAAAAAATGGTTAGAAATGAAATTTTCTATAGAGAAAAAGTAAAATTTCTTTGTCGAATCTTCGTTCTATAGTTTTGCCG
>CM023404.3:60838742-60884475 GCA_004368105.4 Eucalyptus melliodora | reverse complement strand
AAAGTATATCCATACATTTCTCGAATAATCGTCGATAAAAGTTAGCATATATCAGGCACCTCCTTTTGAAGGAACTGAAGATGGGCCCCAGACGTCTAAATGAATATATTCAACAGGTCATTTGGTCGAATGAATAGCTGTAGTAAACTTAACTCTGTGCTGCTTCCCATAGATGCAGTGCTCACATAAGTCCAGCTTTCCTATTTTCTGACCACTCAACAACCCCCTTTCACTTAGCATCGTCATACCTGCCTCACTCATGTGCCCCAAACGCATATGCCATAACTGAGTCAAGTTAGAGTTTGACTCACCTGATGAAACAGCAGCACTTCCAGTCACGGTCTCTCCCAGTAGATGATAGAGAGTATTCACTTTCTTTCCTTTCATCACTGTCATAGCACCTCGAGAGACCTTCAGTACTCCACCTTCAGCAGTGTACCTGCACCCGATGTCATCGAGTGTCCCCAGAGAAATAAGGTTCTTCTTGAGCTCCGGTACATGCCTCACATCTGTTAATGTGCGAACCACCCCATCGTGCATCCGGATCCGGATTGTCCCTATCCCCACAGCCTTATAGACTGCATTATTCCCCAAAAGAACCCTACCACCATCTGCAGCTTGGTAAGTAGTAAACCAGTTCTTATGAGGCGTCATGTGATAAGAACACCCCGAATCTAGCACCCATTCGTCTCTTGACGAAGTAGCAGTCACACATAAGATAGCTTCTGCATCCCTATTGCTCCCCTCAGCAACGTTTGCCACATTACTTGTAGCATTCTGCTTATCAACTTTATTTCTCCGCTTTGGACAATCTCTCCGGATGTGCCCCTCCTCGTGACACTCAAAGCACTTCACGCATCCCTTGGACTTTCTATTGCGTGATTTTGATCTACTTTTACCTCTGCTGCTGTTAGGCTCTCGATGTTGTTCTCTACCCTGAATCGTCAGTGCTTGTGCTGTTGGAGAAATCTTTCCAGAATATTTTGAAGCTGATAAAACATTTCTTTCAGTCTAGTCTGGACATCTGCAACTCGTCTAGTTTAAAGTTTGAAGACTTTCTGATTACCAGACTCAAAATTCAAGACTCAAGATTCAAGACTCAAGACTATTCTCATTGACAGTCCTTCTGATCCAGTGACGAAGTAAATGGTTGAGGATTTAATCTTATCGTCTGGAGAAGATCTTTTGGTTGGATAAATATAACGGATTCTTTTGTTCGTATCTAGATCAATTGAAGATCCGATGGTCGACGAAGTATTCTTGGAATGTTCTATTCTTGGAAACCAAGATCCTGATTGTATGGGCGAACATGATTGATGGGCTATCGTCAGGTTCCTTTAATAGCTCGAATGATCTTCTTGATTGATTCCGTCCAACGGGTAGATTGGAGGAATTCCTTTGGAAAGTGCCAACGGGTATGATGGCATAAAGGAGTATAAAAAGGAAGACATTCTAGTTGTTTGAGTACGTGATTGATAGAAAAATTCCAGTTGATTATTAGTCAATACAGTACTTGTATACACAAGAGAGTGTCTATACTTGGTGATACCTTGAGCGAGTGTGGTAGATCATCTACACCTAGAAATCAAGGAAGATCAACACTGTAACATCTCTTTGTTCATAGTGGAATCCAGCCAAATTGGCTGTCAGTGCAGAAGAGTGGACGTAGGCTTAAATCAAGCCGAACCACTATAAACCGCGTGTTTAATTCTCTCTTTCCTTTACTTAGTCTTACGTTGATTATTACTTATCGCAAATCCTTCAACTGTCTAAGTATTGCGCAAGTATAAAGAAATTATCAAGAAAAATCTTTTTATACCTATTTACCCCCCTCTAGGTACTCGTACTAGCAATATCAATTGGTATCAGAGCCCGTGTTCTTACTTTATTTGAAGTGTTTTACTTCACAGTAAAAGATTCATGACTAGTATGCTAGCACCAGGGCTGGTGGAAGGGCAAAGCAATACCAGACCACCCTACTTTGACGGAAAGGATTACAACATCTGGAAGAACAAGATGAAAGCTTTCCTACGATCAAAGGATCCTCTGGAATGGGACGTTGTGGAAAGAGGAATTACTCCTACTGCTGCATCAGTCTCTGAAAGAGGGAAAAAAACTGTTGATGCCAGCGAAATGACTCAGGAAGAGATAAACAAGAGACAAGCACTCGATGCAAAAGCAATTTACTCTTTCTATTGTGCCTTATCTCCAACTGAATATAACAGAATATCTTCTTGTGTTACAGCAAAAGAAGTATGGGATAGATTACATATCACCTATGAAGGAACATATCGAGTGAAGGAGACCAGACTCAACATTCTCCTCGGTTAATATAAAGCCTTCAAAATGAAGCCAGGAGAATCTATAACCGACATGTTTAGTCATTTTACCTCTCTCCTCCCTCTGTTTCCACCGTTGACCAAAGTCAACTCTGGTCAGTAGGGGTGAGCGTGGTTCCAGGTAGAACCGGGAACCAGAACCAAACCGGAGGAGGTTCCGGTTCAGTTCCCGGTTCTAAGGGGACTGGTTCCGGTTCCTGGTTCTCTTTTTCCGGGAACCAGCGGTTCCCGATTCCAGTTCCGGTTCCCATAGGAACCGGAACCGGCCAAGTTAAAAAAAAAAAAACCCTAATCCCTTCCGTGCGAATTTCCCCCCCTTCAATTTTCCCCCTTTCCCTTTCTTTTTCTATCTCTCTTTTCTCCCCTTTTTCCTCCTCACGTCACTTCCTGCCCCCCACTTTTTTCTTTTCCCCCCTCTCTCTCTCTCTCCTCTTTCCTACTCTCTCAATCGAACCCTCCCACCTCTTCTTCTTCTTCTTCTTCTTCTTCTTCTTCTTCCTTCCTCTCGCCGGTTGCTGCTTCACCCACCACCACACCGCCGCCCCACGCCCTACTCACCACCACCTCTTGGCCACCGAACCCCCACCACCCATTGCTCGTCCGACAAGCCGTCTCATCGTTGAGCCTGACGAGCTGTCTTGCCGTCTGCGCCGTCGTGAGGCACCGCCGCCGTCCCCAAGCCACCGTCACCACCTCTTGCTGCCGCTTGCTCGGCCGTCCGGGCCGTTGTTGCTCCGAACCGTCACCACCTGCGCCCAAACCCGGAACCTCTTAGGTTAAGCCCCAAATTAATTTACCCTAGTCTCAGTTCCCACTTTCACTTCGCACTTCCTCTCTGTCTCTGCCTGACGTTGCTCACTATGCTCCGTGCTCGCCCTCGACGAGTTCCTCGACGAATCTCCACACGGAGTCGGGCCTCAAGTCCCTCGACGAGTTCCTCTCCGACAAGACCTACATCTCTAGGTAAAGCTCGTCTACAAGAAGCCGACGAAGAAGACGACCGCATCCCCATCTTCGTTGGCTCGGAGGACCTCGTGTGGAACCATGTATCATCCCACCAAAGGCAGCGTTCGCGGTGGCAAAGACCGTAAGCTCTCTCTCTTTGCATCGTTCTTTTTAAGCTTTTGAGCATTTGTGTTGTATTCTCTTTGCTCGATTCGAAAGCGCGGGGCTTTGAAGCTTGTGCTGGCTTTCGCCTCCTCGACAACGAGATTCTCATCCTCAAGGTCTGTCCCTCTCTTTGGACGTCGATGGCTTTGGTTGGATTTGCTAGGGCTCGTGGCGCGAGTTTACTTGTTGTTGGGGGCTTCTGTGCTTCGGCTCGTGCGTGAGGGTTTCTTTTGAATCTTAATTTGGGGTCCGTGCATTGATGGGGGTTTTGATGGGATTTCGTTTGTTTTTCTGTTTTGTGATGGTAGGAGGAGATGCAAAGGACGAATCTAGAGCTGGAGTCGTATAAGGAGAATATAAAGGAGAATCAAGAGAAGATTAAGCTCAACAAGCAACTCCCTTACTTAGTCGGCAGTATTCTACTCTTTAATGTTTAATGTACGCTTCTGCTTTGGGCAGGATGCAAGGATATTGATGATGCCCTGCACTATACAGCCCTTTCCAATGGAAATTTTGAAGTTGGAGTTCGTATCCTTAGTTGGGCTTTCCCAGGGCTTCATATTTAGATTTAACATGGTTGTGACTTAAGATTAATCCTGCCATAATGGTTTTTCTAGAGTCGTTTGCATAGGAAAGTTCATGGCCTGTATTCAGGTAAACAGAAGTTGAAGTTGATGTCATGTCAGAATACTTAAATTAATGGATATAGAGCCTCATCTGGTTCGGTTCTGTTTCTTCCCAATCCTTCTGTGGATTTTTATTTTCTTTAATCTTGACTAGCTGCTTATGAAACTTCTACTTATCCTGTGAGTATATGTTCTGATAATAACTTCTCCTTCCTGTTCTCTCCTTTCTGAAGAACACGCCTCCCCCTTGCGCTCTCCTTCACCGAAGCTCCTCACCCGTACCGACGCCACTTAGACAAGCCCTCGCCAGTGCTCAGGACACCGCCGAGCTACCACCCAGCGTCGTCCACTCCGAACGCCACTCGTCGGCCGACCTCCCCGCCGAGAGCCACACCACGGCCAAACACCGGACAAACTATGGCGACGATGGAAACGTGGCAAACGACTACATGGCCGACGCCCAAGGTCGGCCAACACCACTGGAACATTCCCATAGATCACGGCGTGCACGGACAACTCGATTTCGACCAAAAACGGGAGGATGAAAACTAGATATCGCTTGAGCATTTCGTCGAACGCGTGAAGGGCGCTCGCGAATCATGATGTTTCCGGCTCAACTTCAGTCGGGATTCTCGACGGAACTCTCAACAAACAGACAACGATACACAGAGTTTCTGGACAAAGGATGGTCGGGGCTGGAGCTCGTGTGAGCTGGATGACCGCGAGCTCCGCCCCGGCACGCCCAAAAACAGGGCCAAAATAGGGTCGAGGCTTACCGGAGCTTCGGCGCCGGAAAGGAGGCACGGCGGCGGGTAGTCGGCAGCGATTCAGGCGCGGTGGCCGGCTGTCTCTCCCTCCGACTCTCTTCACTCGCTCTCACTCGCGGCTTTCTCGTCGGATCTCTCCCTCTCTCTCTGCATTTTTCAGCCGAAGAACCCCGCCTCTCGGTCCAACCTCTCCTCCCTTTTAAACAGCGTCGCCAGCTGCAAGCCGGTCGTACCGCGCGACATTCCCCCACTGCCGGTCCGTATCGTCCGCTGTCCTTATCGTACTTTGCCGTTTGTTTATCCCTGCTCCAATTTTTCTTGCACCATCCCCTTATTTCCAAACAACATACGATAATAAAATTTTTAATCAGTGCACTAAGATCGTCACAATTTCTTTACATAAGCTCGTTTTTATAGAATGACACATATACAATTTTTATTTTTAGCATGTAGATATATTTCATGAACAGGTTATGCTCCTATTCTGAGATTATTTGTATAAAAAAAGACTAACACTGACCGTGTATGTAATATGTATCCTCTTCAAGGATGCTGTCAAAGTTTCCATGCCCACGATGGTGTCACATTCTTGCGTCATCTCCAAGTTTGTATGACGTCATTGCTTACATCCTGAAGAGGAAAGTCTGGGTGGCGTCCTGACATGGATTATGACGCTTGCTATTGTCTCAGCATGAAAGGATCCAAGAGATAGAGACAAGACATCATCAAGGAAGGGATAAGAGAGAGAACGAAAGCCTTTTCGACTAGCCCAACAATGGCACCCCAGTATCGTTTATGAACTTCGAGGGTTGATTTTCGGTGAGAGAGTGGCTAATTGCATCATGTGAATGTGAGCCAGTCAAAATTGAGGTATTGTGTATGTGGCCTTGGCATGCCCCGAAGAAGATTTTTGTTTTGTCAAAAAATAAACCTGGATATGCATTGAAAATTTTGGTTTACACCCTTTCCTTTGTTTATACCCCCGCCTTAATTTTTACCCGGTATCAAAGGAAGGCTCAAATGCCTCATCATGCTAATGATGAATTTTTTTGGTCTATTCAAAGTCTGAACGCTACTATCACTTAACATTCTAAAGCTTGTAGCAATGTGAGGGGAGAATTACCAAAAAAATCCTAAATTTATTATTATTGTGTCAATTCAGTCATAAACTATTTTTTTTTTGTAATTTTTGTCCTAAACATTTTATAATTGCGCCATTTAAAACCTTCCGGCAAAAATTGGCCGGCCGACGCTGACATGGACGCCGACCAGAGATAGTTGGCCGGCGAACAATTTTTTAATAAATTTTTTTAATTTTTTTTACGAATTTTTAAAAAAATTTAATTTTTTTTACCTTCTTCTTCTTCCTTTGGCTGATCGCTGGCAAGGCTCACCCTTGCTAGCCACTGGCGAAGGCAAGCCTCGCCTAGCGACGACGAGGCCACCGTCGCCCAGCCAAGGCGAGGCTCAGCCTCGCCCAACCATGGCGAGATCAAGCCTCGCCAGATCTAGCAACAGCAGCCTCGCAGTCGCTGGGCAAGGCTCGCCTTCGCCAGTGGCAGGCGGGGGCGAGCCTTGCCCAGCGACGGCGAGGCCGAGCCTCGCCTTGGTTGGGCAACGGCAGCCTCGCCGTCGCTGGACGAGGCTTGCCTTCGCCAATGGTTGGCAGGGGCGAGCCTTGCCAGTGACCGGCAAGGTCAGCCTCACTGGCCCTTGCCTCTGGCCGGCGTCGAAGGAAGAAGAAGGTTAAAAATAATAATAATAAAATTAAAAAAGAATTCGAAAAAAATTTAAAAATTAGAAAAAAATTATTAAAAAAATTTTCGCAGGCTAATTTTGGCCAAAAGGACTGAATTTGTACAATTATAAAAATTTTATGATTAAATTGATAAAAAAA
The DNA here is from genome assembly GCA_004368105.4 of Eucalyptus melliodora. Taxonomy (NCBI): domain Eukaryota; kingdom Viridiplantae; phylum Streptophyta; class Magnoliopsida; order Myrtales; family Myrtaceae; genus Eucalyptus; species Eucalyptus melliodora. Next base: position 60,877,736 of record CM023404.3, on the reverse strand, counting down.
AAAGATTTATGACTAAATTGGTACAATTGCAATAGGTTTAGGACTTTTTCGGTAATTCTCCCGCGATGTGAGGGTAGCACTTCAAAGAAGTTGATAAATTAATAGATTACTAAAATGGGTAAAAGAAAGTTGGAGAATTTGAAAATGAGATCTATTGTTTAAGACGTGGAGGCATCATCCTTCACGATAATTCTAGATCTCAAAGTACAAAATTCGGTGCAACCGACTCTAACGACTATCCTCTCCGGATAAAACAAACATTGTTCTTTACTATGCATTGAATAATAGAGGGAACATGAACAACAAATTTGTATGGTAGACACAACAAAGAAATGAAAAATAAGAAGAACAGTAAAGATGTTCTTGCTTTTGTATTTTTTTTAAAATTATGTTTGGAGTAACAATAAATGAAAGAGATAATGGAGAGATAGTTGGAGAGGTGACAAAACCCTATACTTTTCATTACAAAACCAATAAACCGGAAAAGGATGGATTGTTTTGTGAAAGAATTTTTGGTCCTATAAAAAGTGGAATTTGTGCTTGTGGAAATTATCGAGTAAACCTTTTACCAAAAAAGAACAATAAATGAAAGAGAAAGCCGTTCTTCTATCATCAATTCTTACATTAAACTGAAAACTGTTACAAATCAGAACAAGTGTAGCAAGAGTACCATAACTTTTATATAACGATCACTCGAATAGTATAACTTTTTTTTTTCGCTTACTTAAGTGCCATGTCGGAGTAAAAACAATCATTTGAATGCTATCTCCGGCAAATCGTCTTACATATATTTTTTGCATTTTTTAAATTTGAATTTTTCTAAAATTTTGAATTTTTTAGTTTATTATTTTATTTTATTTTATTTTCTTTGTTTCTTTTTTGTGTGCCGATTGCAAAGGCCTCACCCTTGGCCAGCAGAGCCATGAAGGCCCTAGGTGAGGCCATTGATAGCTGTAGGCGAGCGTCTTCCCAGTGAGGCCACCTCTCTTGCGGAACACACCCTTATTATAGAGAGAAAGGTGCTTTGGCCATTAACAAATAAAGATATACGGAAATAACATATATATAGTCTCCAGAGCTGATCTTAACAGTTATTTAATGGACATACCTATATATATATATATATGAAATCAGTCATTTATCTGTCTAACTTACAAAAAATTTCTTTAAATTGTGAGTGAGAAAATAGGATTTCGCATACAATCATAACACACACAATGAATCTGTAGCCTGATTAATTTCAATTTATAGCGCAAGAGTCATCATGCACCAAGTTATATATGACAAGAATTTCTCCACGATCTTATAATGTCAACTGGTTCCACCATATTGGCAGGAGAGATCGGCAACAATTTCGGTTAAGATCTTCCATGGTGATATTTTGGTTTATTCTTGCTTCGAGATATTATATAAAAATGACGACATCGTAGAGGCATTGATATTCCTCATTTCACTATAATTAGTTAAATGCAACCTACTTGCAATTAAATCCTAAGGATATGCAACTCCCTAACACCGTGCAACATGCAAAGCATGGTAGCAGATTGTAAATGCAATTTATATGAAGCACTAATCTAACTGTTTCTGGTACTTTTCTTTGTTGACTTAATGTAATAAAGCCGAAAATCAATCCTAATCTACATGTGACCGAACATGCATTAGATTACTTCACTATCAATAATTTGATGGTGCGATGTTAATTCCTACATGCAAAAAGGATTATGTAATGTAACATGAACATTTGCTTGAAAAATTGTTTGATCACTCACTTTGGTGGGATATCACGAAAGAAGTGATGATGTCTCTTTTGCGCGCATCTCTCCGCAAATCGTTGCACCCGGAACAACAAAATCTCTTTTGTACGCATTAATGCAAAATGAATCTTTTAAGACCGTTAATATACTTTTTACATTGAAAGTGCAATAATCAAGCCAAAACGTATAGTAGTTCTTATTATCATGACCCTCAAAATTTTGGCCACATTTCGGCATGTCCTTTTCATTAGTAATGTGATCCATAAAATTCTTTATCTTTGTTAGTGACACGTAGCAATAGAACATTATCAGAAGCAAAATAGGAAAGAAAAAAGTGGGCAATTCGAATGAAAAGTATTGGTATCATATGCAATCAGAACTTGGATGCTACTGTGAGATTATGTCGATTTTCTACATTTTTGTCTTGCATTTTCAACCAAAAAGAGAGGTTTGATTTAGACATACTCCTGCCAAAAGGGAATATATTTTTGGGTGATTCGAAGTTGAAACACATTTTCCATTTTGATTGTGGACAAAAGACATCACTTATTGAACTTATTTTGAAGGATGATATCATTTCTTTTCTTTTTGGCTCATCCGTGAACGTGAATTTAGTATCTACGAAAATAATAAGGAAAGTACCAAGGAATATGGTCCAGTCTATTTAAGACCATGTCATGGCAAGGTTTTCTGTTGAACTTTTGTTTTCTAATTTTAGCGGGTAAAAATCACTCGAAAGACAAAGGTGATATTCATTTGTCTTAACGTCCGTTTCTGGTCATTTGGAAGGCCATTTCCTTTTCCCGTTGCTTTATTTTTGCTTTTCTAAACTTTGTTTACTTTAGACAAATCAGCACGTTTTTACATGGGAATCCACAGGAGGGGAAGTTGGAAGTCTATGTGAATCCAGCAACAGACCTTTCAGAGAAGACTTTTGCTGAATCCCTATTCCCTCCACCGATAAACTCTCTCCTATGCTAAAAGTGCAAAATCCAGTGGCATCAAATCCTCAGCCTCACAAGCAATTTTGCAGGTCTTTTCACAAGGCCTTTATGTGGGTCTTTGACAAGCTGGCTGGGCAATTGGAGACATTTTGATTTTCCCTTAAAATTGAAGTTAGACTAGACTTTGGTGAAAGTAAAAACAAGGTTCCCGGATATAACGATGAAGATTCGCAGGTCATAATGCGGGCGACTCCATAATTGGTAATCCAAATCTTTGGTTATTGTCAATTAATTGTGTGCTTGGGTTGATAGGGATGGGGACCGCCGCCCCTTAGGGCCTCTTGGTTTTTCAATCTTACTTTTATCAAATCTATATCATAATTATGAAATCATCATATAAAAGTTTTATATTCCACTCTTAGAGCTAGGTTGTGACATATTTGAATTAACTTACTAAACTACTATCTGTTTTGACCTGTCTTATATTGAGTCTCATGGTTTTGTCCTTTGGTGTAAAGGTTGCCACCTTTCAGGATGTCACCCATTCTAGGAGTGCTCTTATCTTAGTACGCTTAATTTTGGAGTTCCAAAGCTAAACATTACCGCTACACAAAAGGCATTTTTGTGACTTGATTATAATTTTCACATATATATTCCATAATCACTCCTCATATATTCATTGCATGTTTTAGTTCATTCCTACCCCATTCACCATCCTAAAAGCAGCTCCTTATCCAAGCCCTCTATCTCCGTTGTCCACTCTAGACCAAATCATTACATAGGTATTGGAGTTTACTTCATGTCGCCTCCCCTAAGCTATGTTTCTACATTCTCCACCTAATCTTCCATCATTGTAGATTTTAAGCCTGACATTCATTATCGTGTCGATAATGCACTTTTATTCCATCTTCTTTCGATGTTCATTTTTTACACAAAAGTTAGGGTCCGAGTCATTTAATGTACGAGGCACGAGAAGTTCGAATTGTCATTGTAGCTACTATGATGGATCTTAGGATCATCTCATATGGCAAGTGACAATTCCCCAGATTGTTTAACAGAAGTTCGAATCGCCTTTAAAAGTATTTTCGTTTGATATAGGTATGCGCTTATTTTCAGCATCGTGGAAAGATTATTTGTTAACAAAATATTAATTAGCTATTTGAGTTAAAAACAACCATGGGTGTTAAAGTGACATTCTCCTCATCTAAAAAGGATCTTACCTTAGTTCTCTTTTAGCCGCTCTTATATACTTAGTTCTCTTTTTGCCGCTCTTATATACTAAAAGCAAAAGCTTATGCTACTTAAACTTATCCCAATTCCAACTTTAACCGAATTGAATATATAGAGTGCTTCTTTTCAAATATCATTCACAGTTCTCTTGCCTTCGTACCAAGTCAATCATCAGAAATATGTAATGAGCTTACATAGCAAACTAAGAGGGAATGGATTGAGATGTATAAAAAAGTATAAAGCAATGGAAATTAATTTTTATTTTCTAAAACAATCTTATAATTGCTAAAACTTAAACCGACTAGTTGGTTTTATTGGTTAATTAAAAAAATTTGAACAGTTATTTAATACATGGAAATCTAATCTTTATAAATAGCTATACAACCCATGGGCATTAGACTAGTAAATCATAACTTATTGTTGGATAGTTTTGAGTCTCTCCCACTCAAAAAAACTAGCTTAAAAGATAAGGTTTTCCATCATACTTAGGGTGCACATAACAACGCTTCTTAGCTGGGGAAGAGTTTTTTTTTTTTTTTTCATTCAGAAATAGTTCTTTTCTAATTCTATTCCGAGAAACAATTTTTAAGTAAAGACCGCGTTTGGTAACTACACAAAATTTCTACTCTAGGAATAGAAAAAGAATATAAATGTGTTTGATACGAAACAATTTTTTTTTTAATATTTATTCGTTTTTTATTCTTACTCACGGATTGCCGACAGTTGACTGACAGTCGACCGCTGCTCATTGCCGACTGCCATTGCCACTACACGATCGCCAGCCTCCAACCGTCACCACCAACCGTCATTGCTGCACAACCACCGGCCGATGAGCGGTGCGTCAGCGGTCAGTGGTGACGATCAGAGGCTGGCAGTCATGCAGTGGCGGCAGTGATGGCAGTCGGCGGAGGGCGGTGGCGGCAACGGCGGTGGCGACGGCGGCGGTGACGGCAGCGGCCAGCGGTTGGCGATGGCTTCGGGTGGTTGGAGGTGGCTGCACAAGAGAGATGAATAAAAGAAAAATAAAAAGAAAATTGGCTTATTTCTAGAAATTGTTCCTGGGAATAAGAAGCAACTTTTTTTTTTTGTTTCTCGTTTCTACTCTAAATCTATTCCCGAGCAAAAAAAATAAAGAAATTGTTTCCGGGGAACAAAAGAACATAAATTCGGAGGAACATAGATGTTACTATGCAGACTCTTATAACCTGACCACCAATCCTTTCTACAATCAATATAGGATAAACCCCAACAATCTACCCTTGTAGATTAATTCCGCAACTAACTTGATTCCAAATATTTCACGAAATCTATCTATGGTGGGAGCAAAGGGTGAGACTAAACATGTGAGGGCTTAGAGTAAGTCTCCGCTAGTTAGACGAAATTGTTTAACTTTAGTATTTTCTCTTAGAGAGAGTATGAGGGAGATATTGGGATTATTAGGGTATCGAGGCGTTTATAGTTCTCTCTCTTTCATCGTATTTTGAGAAGTAAATCTTTGCAGTTATTGTCCCCCCATGAATGCAAGCCATCAATCGAATCACATAAATTTCTTGTGTTGCCTTTTGTCTCTCCATTCTACTTTTTAGGCTTTTTGATGGCACAAGGTTGAGACTCTATTTGCTGATGGTCATGTTAGGAAGTTCGAATTGCTATTTCTCCCGAGTTAACATTCTTTTCCTGAAGAAAAATAATTTGATGGAATATGGCATAGCACGTAATTGGTACGTTTCTTTTTTCTTACACCTAAAGTCATGCGGTTGTTATGTCGACTTCAATATAATTTACCTGTTGAGCCGCCATGGCCGGTGGATCTCTTCACAATGGGCATGGTGATTGGTGAACCCTGGACATAAACAATAACACAAATTGTTACATAGAGAATGGCTGCCGGCCAAATTTTGTTCATCACAAGCCCACCAATACGGAAGAGTCCTTCCCATCATATACTAATACTCTCCAATGTGAGATAGCTAGTATAAGCACCTAGAGGGGGGGTGAATAGGTGCATAAACAATTTATCGAAATGCGGAAGCAATTCTTGGCAATCAATAGAAAGGAAGTTCACTATTGATTAACGAAAATGAAGTACGATCAAAGTAAAGAGAGTAAGGAAGAGAAAATTGAACACAGGGTTTATAGTGGTTCGGCTTATTCCAAGCCTACGTCCACTCTTCCGCACTGACAGCCCACCGGCTGGATTTCACTATGATCAAAAGAGTAATTACAGCACAGCTTTTCCTTGATTCCACAGTGTAGATGTTCTACCACACCTCCTCAAGGTTTCTCACAAATATGTACTCTCTTTTGAATACAATGTTTATCGCTCAAAGTAATTGTCTAAATAACAAGGAGCTTCAGACTTTGAAATTCTTCTATCGCACACTCTCGAACAACTAAGAACGTCTTCCTTATATACTCCTTTATGCCATCATACCCGTTGACACTTACCAAATGAATTCCTCCAATCTACCCGTTGGACGGAATCAATTAAGAAGATTATTTGAGCTATTAAAGGAACGTGTCGATAGCCCATCAATCATGTTCGCCCATACAATCAGGATTTCGGTTTCCATAAGTAGAACCTTCCAAGAATATTTAGGCAATTATCGAATCTTCAATCATCGAATCAATCTCGATCAATCAAAGGATTCCGTTAAGTCTTTTCCAGCCACAAGATCTTCTCCAGTTGATAAGGTTGAATCCTTAACGAAACATCTAGTTCTGGATAACCTTTCTTCAACGGATTAGAGACTGTCAATGAGGATAGACTTTGAGTCTTGAGTTTGGCTATCCGGAGGTCTTCAGACTTTAAGTAGCTGAGTCTGCAAACCTTCAGACTAGACTGATGGAAACGTTTTGTCAGCTTCAAAACACTTCAAGAAGATTTCTCCAACAATCTCCCCCTTTTTTATGGTGACAAAAATTTATAGATTTGGACAACTTTGACCTGCAAAACATTTCTCAAACACATATGCATATCTTATAGAGATAAATGGCTAAATGAATAACACTAGAATCTGCAACCACAGAAAATAGGTTAGTCTAATATGTGATAAAGCCATCCATAAGATACCAATGATAGTTAATAAAAGCAGTCAAGTCCAAGTCTAGTTCAATTCTCATCCAGACACAAAAACAAAGTGAAACAGATCAAAACAATCCAACAAAATCCAACAAACTGTAACCACATAGTCTAACAAACCACACGATTTAAAAGTCAAATTGTTCAAATCTTGTATCTCTCCCCCTTTTTGTCAGCATTAAAAAAGATTGAGATGAAAATGGAATGAAGTCAAGATTGCTTGGGAATGCGGACAAGCTGGAAATCTCCCATAGACTGAACAATCCCTTCCAGCTTTTTCAAGTCTTCCTTCAGTTGTGCGATCTCCTCACCCTTGGCATTGCCCTGAATCTGAATAGTGAGGGCTTGGATTTTATCATTCAATGAACATGAAGAAACTTGACCCGCAGTTTGCAAGTTCTGAACCTCGCATCCCAAGACATAAATTTAATCTCGCATTTCCAAGAGAATATCCATGATTCTGCGAAAATCGGCGGAGTTATCAATCTGCGTACTAGCTTCAGCACGTTCTGCAGATGATGGCATATCAGAATAATCTCGCAGGTTTGGCGATGAAACTTCATGACCTTCTTCTGGAAATTGAGATGCATAAACATCCTCTGGGTCTACAGGTGAGCGACTGACTCCTTCACTTGCATCAGGATATGAGGACTTCTCTCCTTTCTCTTGATCTCCCCCTGTTTCCATGCCTACAGGTGGAGAAGAGTGTTCCTCAGGTTCTCCTTCTTCTCTTCTTTCTTCTTCAGGTCGTTCCACCTTTGCTTCTTTCTCGCCAACTGCTTTTTCTGCTTCTTTCTCTTGTTCTTCTCTTTCTTCTTCTTCTTTCTCTTTTTCTTGACCTTCTCTTTCCTCTTGGCCTTCTCTTTCCTTTCCTTCTTGTCGCGACCAATTTTTTTCGGGGGGTGAACCTCCCAGGGTTTGGCTAATGGATTGTTAAGCCTAGACTTAACTCGAGCTCTCCCAAGCCCATACCAATTCGCGACTTAGGTTCAAGTTTTTAACATGCAATTGATTTTCAATTAGGAGTCGCCACTAATCTATTTTTGGTGGGTCGATTAGAAACCCAAGTAAAGTAATGGGAGATTTACTTTACTCCTACGAACCAGAGATTTATGAGTTCGGGGACTTGGTTACGCTAGATTTCTCTAACGCCCTTTCGGTACCTTTCTCTTTTATTTCGAAAAATGTTTGGTAGACAGCTTGAATTGATTTTAAAATTATTTCCCTAACATGTGGCGATCATGCGGGTGCGCAAACCACCAATTTAACATCCAAGAAAGCAATGAATAAATTGCAGGACTTACCTCATAGCAACAAAAGCATATGCGTTGTTAGTTTAGAATTCACATCAACAATCCTAAATATGATTTCTAATTAACACGCAATTTCTCTTTTTGTTTTCACTTATTTAATGATAATCATGCAATGCATGCTACTAATCTAAGATGATATGACATGGCAATATGACTTAGCTATATGACCTAAGCAATATGACATAACTAAGCATGTAGTCTATCCTAAGCATGAGATGATTTATTCTAAATAATTTTTTTGTATTTTCTATGAGATTCAAAATTAAAGACATGCAACATTTAAATATGCAATTTAAATTAATCTAATGACTGGCAATTTCTAATTAAATGGACCTAACAAAAATCACTAAATGACGTGCATTGTATGAACATAATTCTATATGACGTGCACATGGTTTTTATTCTAAATAAGCATGCAATTTATTCTAATATGCAATGACGTGCAAAAAATGTCCTAATTCTACATGACATATGCATGATGACCTTTTTTGTGTTTTTGTTTTATTAATTTCGAAACTAATAATTGTCAAATAATTAAACATGCAATCCGAGTTAAAAATCTAACAACCTAAATTGATTGATTTGATTTTTGATTTCTTTGCTTTTTTAAATTCCTATTCTAAATATGCAAACCCTAAACCTACACTTTTTGGATTTTTTTTTACGAAAACAAAATTAACTTAAATGGCATGACAGCAAATCAGAGCAAGATTGATATCCAAATTGACGAACCATATCTCGCGCATGAGATCGGGTTGGCCAATTTTAAAATAAAATCGCGAATCATATCTCGAGCGTGAGATCGGATTGGCGATTTTTCCGTGCGATTGCGAGTCGTATTTCGAGCGTGAAATCGGACTGTCAATCATATGCACGTTGCGAAATTAGGAAGATTTCCTAATTTAGAAGGCTACTCGAGATTTCACATATCTTAGCATATCGGAAATTTCCATCATGGGCATCAACGAATTTATCAAATAAGGAAACGGAATTTTCGAAAATCAAAATAGATAAGATTTTTACCTAATTCGAATATTGGCTTCCGAATTCCGATCCTCAAACGCTACTCACGACCCGCGACCAAGGTTGGCCAGCGGTGTACTCGCGGTCACGAGACCCGAAGTCTGTTCTCTAATCTTCCACTAAAAAATATCTCCACACGTCTAAATTCTTCATGAGCTCCTGGCCTAAAATTAATCTTCTTCTTGCACGAAGTGAAACCATAAAACTCACAAGCTGTAAGTACGAGACAAAACTCAACAGAAGACAAATTCACCGCTTGCACTTATTTGACCAAATTGTGATCCCTTTCCACCTGCGGCAACTTTATCCTCTTTTCGGAACACGTGAGACGCCACGGTTTTGTTGCTGGACATAGACAAAGACACCGGTAAACCTGCAAAAACAGAGAATAGTAATTCGCGGGGCTTGGCTCAGCAATTTGTGGTGGTGCTGGCGTGGTCGTTGGACTCGACAGCAAGGGCGATCGGAGTCACAGATGCTGCAGCGGCGTCACTCGGAGAGGGCTCGGAGCAGCGCGAAAGGGTTTGGGGGAACTCGCGTGGTGCGACAATATGGCGAAGGACCAGCACTGTAACTGATGAGGACGTCACTGGAAACTTGGCAATAAATTTTAATCAACGAGATTTGATATTTGTTCCCTGATCACTCTCCGTGAAGCCTCTTGGGATTTGTTAATACTCAAATGTGGGGTCTTTCCTTGGCATTTTCTACAGTGACGAGGATGTGGGCAGAACCTAAAAAAAAAAACAAAAAAGAATTAAGAAAAGAATATTAGTGGAATGCAAATATGTGATATTGATGAAATATCGGCTTCCCCTTTCTTGTCTTTTTGCAAAAAGCTTCCTCTGTCTCTCTCGCCTTGGATCACTCCAGACAAAGAGCGCCGCTTCAAAGGCTTCTTTTTTTTATGCTTTTGGTTGCTCTCTTTTCCTCTCTGGATCGTCTCTTAAGAAGTGATTGCGCGCCAATCGTGAATCTTCCGATGAAGTCGACCCAGACCAGCCACGAAATTTTGATCTCACTGCGTCGCTAATTGAACTTTGCTGAGGATTGCTCGCTGGACTAAGAACTCGCCTGGAATTGCTGAGCATCGGGCTCATGACATGTCTGGACAGCAGCTTCGTTGTCAAGTTTGGAGTGATGCTGGCGGAGGACGGCTGTGCGTTGGTGCTACTGTCACGGCAGGGTTGTAGCAGATCGGGACAGCAGTTTCGCGGGGCTGGTGGAGCGGATCGGCAACAGCAGCAGCCTCGCAGGCGAAGCGGAGACTGAGGCGCGACGGAGCAGGGGGTTGCTGCTGCGTCGCGATCGAAAATGGAGGCTGGTGTCAGTTGCAGGTGAGATTGAAACGGCTGAAGCAGGGGCGAGCGTTCGGGTGCAGAGCTGGCGAGGAAGGCCCAGGATCTGCTGTCGTCAACGTTGCTGGTCGTCGGGCTGAGGTCGCTATAGGACGCATCAGTGCGGCGGTGATCAATTGGCGACGAAACAGGGGAGCCCGGGACGGAGCAGGGGTGTCGGGTCGTCGGTTCTGCTGCCGGCGTTGGGTGAAGGCGCGGTGCGGTGCGATGGCGCAGCGCTGGTCGCTCAGGTGAAGGTGAAGCCCGGACGGCTGCAATGCTCGACGAAGCTACTGCGCGAGGAAGAAAAAGACCCTGTTTTCTTCTTCGTTTTTCTTTTTCTTTTTCCTGCTCTGCTGCACGTCTCTCTCTCTGTCGTCACTTTTCTTGCTGCACTTTTTTCACTTTTTTCAGCAAAAGCAAGACCCTTTGACTCTTACAAAACCCTCAAAGCGAGGGAGAATTTTTCTGTTTTCGGCTTCTGTTTCTTTTTGCCGAGCAAGACGAAGAAAACCCTCAATGTGGCCGTGTCTTTCTATTGTGTGGCCTTCTTCAAACCCTACGCATTTAATTTATTTATAGGCCACGGTTAGGGTTTTAATTTTTCCAAATCCGTATCCACGAAAATTCATTTTTCCAAATGCAATATTTACTTTTGATACGATTTAGGATTGCAAAAGGATTCTTCCAAAATTTGAAATCTCACACAAATCAATCCGTAAAATTTTTCAGAGGATACGGGCTTTGGCCTATTTACTCCCTTCGTGGGCTTAGTCCAATTGTCAAATTAATAATATGAACCATCAATTTGAACCCATTTGTCACCGGCCCAATATAAATGCAAATTAAAATAGATGCACCTAAAACTATATGCTATGCAATTAATTAATTAACTAATATTTCTTTAGGGGTTAAAATTAATCCCTAATTTTTTAATGCAACTAATAATTAAAAGGGTCACCAAAATTTAGGTGTCAACACTTATGTCTCACAATGTTCCATTGACTCTGGAACAGTATGACTTAGCTTTTTCAATGCTATGGCCGAAATGGTAAGGTCATCATCTTCTTCATCATCCACAATAAGAGCTCTCCTTTTTGGTTTTGAAGCAACCAAATGCTCCTTTCCTTTCCTTTTTGAAGAAGAGATTTGATGAGCTTTAACTGGAGTCTTCTCCTTGAATTTCTCCAACTCCTTGTTCAATTCCTTCAGACGCGTTTTGGTTACCATCTTCAGTCCTACCACCATATGATCGCACGATCGAACACAAAAGATTTGCAGAGGCTGAATATTCAAATGTCTGAATAATTTCGTAACAAGGCTTGGGTAAGGGAGTTGACCTCTGTCCTTCATCATCGCTCTATACATGTGGAACATGATAGTGTGAGGGAGAGAAAACTTTTTCCCAGTGAGAATGACATACATCATCTTCGCCTCTGAACTTGAAACATCGGTCTTGGAAGTTGATTTTGGTCGGAGGCAATTGATCACAATCTTGTGAAGCAAGATGTTGAATGCACTCATCCTTAAGTAGGTAATCTTCTCCTCTATTCTCTTATCCTTCACCAGTTCCAGTGTGGCCCGAGCAATGGAAACTTTAATCGGTTAATATCTTCCTCTTTCAACTCCTAACACATCGGCCAGCATATCCATATCCACAACATAGTCCTGATCTTTGACACTGAAAGAAAATCTATTCGCATCCAAAAAGCTAAGATTTGAATAGAAATATGCGGTTAATTCAGCGTATGCCTCTATAGTGTCGGAGCAGAACTTTTCAAGTTGAAGAGAACCGAACTTTTCCCTCAAGTTCACATTCACAGCATCCAAAAAGTCAAAATCCACACTTCTAGGGTTTATCACTCCACGCTTCAGCAATTTTGAGTACAAATCCTTTTGTTCCTTCGATCTGAACAAATCTCCCCTTTTCCTCGACTTTCAACCGCAACACCCATTCTCGGTTGAAATTAACTGTACAACTTGTCATCATCATTCCCATCTATATGATTCGGTCCCCAATCACGAGGATCACTTGGGATATTCGCAAGGGTTTCCTCAGCCACCCCTTTACGAGTAATTTCCAAACTTTCCATTTTTCGCAGAAAGATATATTCGTTCCCATATCCTTTGTCTTTAAGAAAATCATCGACATAGTTCAAGGGAGTATGAGTTCCTTTTAAGGCACGATATGGCTTATAAATATAAGCGGGCTTTTGAACTCTTACCAGATCTGCATCCTCAATGATTTCTTCTTGCTGTTGATGATCAACACCTTGAGGACTAGAAGGAGGAGAATGACGTTGCTGAGAATGTTGTGGGCTCGGTTCCTGTTCTGGAGACACTTCTTCTTCAGTGAGATCGAAGTGCATAGGCCCCTCATTCATTCGCCGTGGTCCCCTGCTTGCGATTCTCGAAGACTTTCTTGAAGATGACATCTTTCTCAATTTTTGGAAGATTCCTTGCTTGACTTTCCCAAGAAAGATGACAACTTTTTGAAGATTAAATAAGGGAAGAAAACGAGAATGGAGGATCGATGCTTTCTAGGGTTTTTTTGAGAGTAAAGTGAAGAGGAATCAACAGTGCACGATCGGTTAAAAAGAAAGATAAACAAACCGTCACAAAGGAAATAAAAAGATGCATTTTCAAAATAACCGTCCTTTTTCTGCGAAAATAGTCATTTCAAAAGATAACTTCTCTTTTGAAAAGAAAACGATGCAATAATTAAGCCGATTAAAGATAGTAATAAAACACGATTCACAATCGTACCTTTTCAAGATAAGATTCGAGAGAGAGAAAGACTAACTTACAGTCTTACGGTCGTACCAAGACTAACTTACAGTTGAAGTTTTGTATGTCTGAGTCTGAAAGTCTTTAGACTCTGATCTCCTCATACCTTAAAATGTTGAGTCTGGAACGAATGGTTTTAAACTGATTTTTCTCCAAAGGCTTTGTGAATATATCCGCCAGTTGGTTCTTTGAGTCAACAAATTGAATTGAGACATCTCCATTTTGAACATGGTCTCTAATAAAGTAATATCGAATCTCAATATACTTCGCTCTTGAGTGGAGTATTGGATTCTTGGTAAGATTGATAGCACTAGTGTTGTCGCAATTAATCTCTGTGCATGAGTCTTCAATTCCAAAGTCTCTTAGCTATTGTTTTATCCACAAAATCTGAGAACAACAACTTCCGAGAGCTATGTACTCCGCTTCTGCTGTAGAGAGAGCTACTGTACTTTGCTTTCTTGAAAACCAAGATACTGTCCTGCCTCCAAATAGTTGACAGGTACCCGAGGTGCTCTTTCTATCAACTCTGCATCCAGCAAGGTCTGCGTCTAAATATCCAAGAAGAGTAAAGTCTCCCCTTTTTGGATACCAGAGACCAAAGCTTGAAGTTGATGAGATATATTTGATAATACGCTTCGCAGCATTTAAATGAGATTCTTTTGGGTCTGATTGAAATCTGGCACAAATGCAAACACTAAACAAAATGTCAGATCTAGAAGCAGTAAGATAAAGAAGTGATCCGATGATACTCATGTACAGCTTTTGATCAACTTTCTTTCCTCCTTCATCTTTGTCTATCTTCAAGAAACTTGACATTGGTATGTCAGCCTTTTTGCAATTGTCCAGTTTAAACTTTTTGACAAGATCATTTGCATACTTTTCTTGATGAATGAAAGTTCCTTCCTCCAGTTGTTTTATTTGAAGTCGAAGAAAGAAAGTTAACTCACCCATCATTCTCATTTCAAATTCATCCTGCATAGTCTTAGAAAATTTCTTGCACAAACTTTCATTAGAGGATCCAAAGATAATATCATCGACATATATTTGAACAAGTAGAAAACTTTTGCTTTTTCTTTTAATAAAAATAGTAGTGTCTACTTTACCTTTAACAAAACCATTTCGAATTAAAAACTTACTTAATCTGTCGTACCAAGCTCGAGGTGCTTATTTCAAGCCATATAGAGCCTTTTTGAGTCTAAATACTGAGTCTGGTTTCCTTGGGTCTTCAAACCCAGGTGGTTGTTCCACATAGACTTCCTCATGGATAAATCCATTTAAAAAAGCACTTTTGACGTCCATTTGGAATAACCTGAAATTTTTATGACAAACAAATGCAAGTAATAAACGAATTGCTTCTAACCTTGCTACCGGTGCATAAGTCTCGTCATAGTCGATCCCTTCTTCTTGTGTGTATCCCTTGGCCACAAGTCTAGCCTTGTTTCTTATGACTCTTCCTTTCTCATCCATCTTGTTCCTGAAAACCCATTTAGCTCCAATAATCGATTTGCCTTTTGGTTTAGGAGTCAGCTCCCAGACATCATTAATTCTGAATTGTCTAAGTTCTTCTTGCATAGCTTCAATCCAGCTTTCATCGGATAAAGCTTCTTCTATGCTCTTGGTATCTATTTCAGAAATAAGTGCCACAGCACTAGACTCTTCTCGCCTTTTGGATCTCGTGCGGATTCCTTCATTAATGTCGCCAATAATAAGATCTTTGGGATGACTGGACTTATGTTTCCAATTGCTTGTTAATTTTTCAGATTGATAGTCACTTCCTTCACTTGAATCTTCAACAGTCACTTGTTGCTGGTCCTTTAAAGTCTGAGCTACTTCTTGAGATTTAGACTTTGTAGAGTCTGGAGCAGATTCAGTCTCTTCAAGATGAGTCTGAATAGATTCATTTTGAATAGAGTCTTGAAATTTGACATTCATTGATTCTTCCACAGTTTGAGTCTTCTTGTTGTAGACTCTATACGCTTTGCTAATGGTTGAATACCCGAGGAAGATGCCTTCATCTGACTTTTTCTTCAAACTTACCAACTCGATCATTCGCATTTTTCAATATGAAACATTTACATCAGAATACATGAAAATATGAAACAATGGGCTTCTTTTCTTTAAATAGTTCATAGGGGGTTTTTTCTAGAATAGGCCTTAGAAAAACTCTATTAATAATATAGCATGATGTTGAAACTGCTTCAGCCTAAAAACGTAAAGAGATATTGCTTTCAATTAAAAGAGTTCTAGCCATTTCTTGAAGAGATCTATTCTTCCTTTCCACAACTCCGTTTTGCTCTGGAGTATATGGAGAAGAGAACAAATGCTGAAAACCATATTCTTCACAAAATTTGGCAAAATCTTGATTTTCAAATTCACCTCCATGGTCTGTTTTTATACTTGAAATAACATACACTTTTTCATTTTGAACCTTCTTAGCAAATTTTTCAAAATAAGAGAATGTTTCAGACTTACTTGCCAAGAAATATACCCAAGTAAATCGTGAGTAGTCATCCACAATTACTAGACAATATTTCTTACCTCTAATGCTCTGCGTTCTTGTTAGTCCGAAGAGATCCATATGCAAGAGCTACAGTACACGGTTAGTGGAAACTTGATTTATTGGTTTAAAGGAATTTCTTACATGTTTTCCCAATATACATGGTGTACATAGATCAGATTTTTGGTATGATAAATTAGATAGACCACGAACAAGCTTATTTGCTGAGATTTTGGCTATCTGCTTCATGTTGATATGCCCAAGCTTTTTGTGCCATAAGTTTGCTTCGTCTTGGATTGAGATTAGACATTGCGATTCATCTGGTTTCACATCCAAGAGGTAGATATTTCCATATCTTCGACCCATGAATGACTGAGTAGAGTCTTTACTGGTTCCTGAACAAATACCCTCTTGAAAGTTAATTTTAAAACCAGCATCACACAGCTGACTAATACTGAGCAGATTGTAATTGAGCCCTTCAACTAAAGAAACATTGCTTATTGTGAGGTTCCAAATCTTTACAGTTCCAAATCCCACTATTTTTCCTTTGTTGTTTCCTCCAAATGAGACTTTTCCACCATTCACTTGGGCAAGCTTTATGAAACAATTTGAGTCTCCTGTCATGTGTCTCGAGCATCCACTATCCAGATACCATTTCACCTTTTTCTTGATAATGACCTGCATTTAAAAAGAAACGCAAGCTTTCTTTGATATTCATATTTTCTTGGGTTCTTTTGAGTTAGTCTGATATACGGTTTTTGCCCAAACTTTATTGACAGGTCTTCAAACCATAGGACAATCTTTCTCAAAATGATCTGTACTATTGTATTTTGAACATCTAAGAGCATTGCGACCTACTGGTTTTACAAAGTTCCTTTCAAAATGATTTTTGTAAGCATTTCTTGTGGGTCTTTGTTTAATTCTTTATTTTACTTTAGGAAAATCAATTAAAGAAATGGTTTCAGCAGTCATTCCTAAACCAGATTTATTGAAATACGGTCTTTGAACAGAAAGTATTTTCTCCAGTTTTTCATATCCTAAAGAAAATCTTTTGGAAATATTTGAAATATCATTTTTCAAAAATGCATTTTCTTTTAAAAGATTATCTTTACTTTCTTTGAGAGAAGAAACATTCTGGTCTAAGCATTTCACTTTTTCTTCCAAAACATTCTCTTGTTGTTTTAAAACAGAATTTTCCTTTTTGAGTTCGAAAATTCTTTTAAGAGAAGTCTTAAGACTAAAACATAATTCATCAATGTATTTTGAAACTTTAATAGGGATTTTGAAATTACTTACCTCGAATTCACTTTCCGAATCTGAATCAGTCTCGGAGTTTGATTCTGAGTCTGATTGTGCCATTAGACATATGTTGGCATAATCATTATCACTATCTTCGCACTCCGTATCACTCCAGGTTTCAGCTTTGAGAGCTTTTCGATATTTTTCAGTTTTTCCTTTCTTCTTTCTCAGAAGATGACAGTTGGATCTGATATGTCCATTTTTCTTGCATTCAAAGCAGACTACATCTTTGTTTGATTCATCATCTTCAACAGACTTGGTCTGTTGCTTTTGAAAACTGTGTTTCCTTGAATTGCATCTTCTTCCTTTTCTATTCAGCTTTCTGAATCTTCTTATCATGAGAGCTAGTTCTTCATCATCCATGTCGTCTTTGGAATCTGTTACATCAGAATCATCATTAGATTTTAATGCAATAGATTTCTTACCTTTAGGATCTTCGTCTTCATTGATTCGTTCTACTTCATAAGACTGAAGGGTTCGAACCAACTCATCGACAGACAGTGGCATGATTCTTTGGGTCTCTCTGATTGAGGTCTTTATATGATTTCAATCCTTGGAGAGTCCACGCAATAGCTTGTTCACTTTCATGGGATTAGAAATTGGTTGACCTTGATTTTCAAGACCATTCACGATTTCTGTAAAACGACTAAACGTGTCAGTTATAGATTCTCCTGGTTTCATTCTGAAGGCTTCGTATTGACCGAGAAGAATGTTGATTCTAGTCTCTTTCACTCGATCAGTTCCTTCATAGGTAATGTGTAATCTTCCCAGACTTCTTTGGCTGTATCATAAGAAGATATTCTATTATATTTAGTAGGTGATAAAGCACAATATAAAGAATAAATTGCTTTTGCATCAAGAGCTTGTCTCTCTATTATCTCTTTCTGACTCAATTCGTTGGACTCAACAGTGTCCTTTCCTCTTTCTGAGACAGATGCAGCTTTAGGAATGATTCCTTTTTTACAACGTCCCATTCCAGAGGATCCTTTGATCTTAAGAACGCCTTCATCTTGTTCTTCCATATGTTGTAGTCCTTTCCATCAAAGTAAGGCGGTCTGGTATTGCTTTGCCCTTCTACCAGCCCTGGAGCCAACATACTAGCCATGGATCTTTTACTCTAAAGTAAAACACTTCAAACAAAGTGAGTACACGAGCTCTGATACCAATTGAGATAGCTAGTATAAGCACCTAGAGGGGGGTGAATAGGTGCATAAAAAATTTATCGAAATGCGGAAGCAATTCTTGGCAATCAATAGAAAGGAAGTTCACTATTGATTAACGAAAATGAAGTACGATCAAAGTAAAGAGAGTAAGGAAGAGAAAATTGAACACAGGGTTTATAGTGGTTCGGCTTATTCCAAGCCTACGTCCACTCTTCCGCACTGACAGCCCACCGGCTGGATTTCACTATGATCAAAAGAGCAATTACAGCACAGCTTTTCCTTGATTCCACAGTGTAGATGTTCTACCACACCTCCTCAAGGTTTCTCACAAATATATACTCTCTTTTGAATACAATGTTTATCGCTCAAAGTAATTGTCTAAACAACAAGGAGCTTCAGACTTTGAAATTCTTCTATCGCGCACTCTCGAACAACTAAGAACGTCTTCCTTATATACTCCTTTATGCCATCATACCCGTTGGCACTTTCCAAAGGAATTCCTCCAATCTACCCGTTGGACGGAATCAATTAGGAAGATCGTTCGAGCTATTAAAGGAACGTGTTGATAGCCCATCAATCCTGTTCGCCCATACAATCAGGATCTCGGTTTCCATAAGTAGAACCTTCCAATAATATTTAGACAATCATCGAATCTTCAGTCATTGAATCAATCTTGATCAATCAAAGGATTCCATTAAGTCTTTTCCAGCCACGAGATCTTCTCTAGTTGATAAGGTTGAATCCTTAACGAAACATCCAGTTCTGGATAACCTTTCTTCAACGGATTAGAGACTGTCAATGAGGATAGACTTTGAGTCTTGAGTCTGGCTATCCGGATGTCTTCAGACTTTAAGTAGCTGAGTCTGCAAACCTTCAGACTAGACTGATGGAAACGTTTTGTCAGCTTCAAAACACTTCAAGAAGATTTCTCCAACACAATGTATTTGGGAAGCTCCCATGTGGGATTCCCAGGAAATTGCAAAAATTGCTAATCAAATGTATCTGTCTCATTCTTAACCTAACTCTAATGTATTTCATTTCAATAATTTTGCTAATTAAATGTATCCATCTCGTTCTCAACCTAACTCTGATGTATTTCATTTCAATAATTTTGCTAATTAAATGTATCCGTCTCGTTCTCAACCTAACTCTGATGTATTTCATTTCAATAATTTTGCTAATTAAATGTATCCGTCTCGTTCTCAACCTAACTCTGATGTATTTCATTTCAATAATTTTGCTAATTAAATGTATCCGTCTCATTCTCAACCTAACTCTGATGTATTTCATTTCAATAATTTTGCTAATTAAATGTATCCGTCTCGTTCTCAACCTAACTCTGATGTATTTCATTTCAATAATTTTGCTAAATAAATGTATCCGTCTCGTTCTCAACCTAACTCTGATGTAATTCTTTTCAATAATTTTGCTTATTAAATGTATCCGTCTCGTTCTCAACCTAACTCTGATGTATTTGTTTTCAATAATTTTGCTAATTAAATGTATCCATCCCATTCTCAACCTAACTCTCACGTGTTTCATTTCAATATTTTATCTTCTACGGATGGCATTTTATCATAAAATGTGTCATGAAATAGTTTTTTAAACGTGACATGATGCAGATATATTTTCCCGGTTTTGATATTTTAAGTAGTCATCTTTTGGTTAAGAATGGTATGAGGGAGCAGGTGCATGTTTACATCATTTTGTCAAGACGTGAATACTTATATTTTCTTCGCATGCTCTAACTTTGGTTGCATTCATCATGTGCATTTACCTGCTAGATTTGAAAATTTTCGTCTCTCTTTTATTTTATTATTTTTTCTAAAATGAAATGCTTAGAGGGGCTAAACATTTGCGCTCACTTATTTTATAGATGATGTGAAAGGAAGATCCCAGCCCATGAGCTTGGTAAAGACAAGTAGTGTTGTTCAACACGAGTGCTTTAGCTTTTCTGTAGAAGCAAATAACCCTATCTGGAGTGACTATTTATGTTTTTGGCCCCGTAAATTGAACAAACATATAAGTTTCTGATAGGATATTATCCATAAATTATTAAATATGACTTCGAATCAAAATTAAATATATTCTAATATGCTTTGAAGCCTCAACGACTTTATAAAATTCAAAGAAATAAAGAATATGCTAGGAGTGGATTTGAGACGACACGGACTTTCAATGAAATTTTATTGAACTAAAACAAATGACCTACATTCGTGGAGGTCATGTTTGCTCAACGACTACAGTTGAATATAAATTGCTAATGGAGACGGGTACAGTGCAGAGAAAAAGTAAAAAGCTTACAAAGCACGACTGGAAAACTTTTACAGACAAAGATTAGCACTGAAAATGGTAAACCTAATCTATTTTCGAAATTAAAATTCAAACTTAGGCAAAATCTAAAATAAATTGATTCATTATGAATGATCTTCTCATCTTCATATTCTTCAAAGTCAAATCCAATGTGTCGTTGTGATTTTTCCAATGTCTTGATAGTTGATGATTCCCCTCTTTTCCTGGACCCTTTTTGTGTCTTTCAATGGCCATTCCGTTATGAGTTTTGGTTATTCTCAGCATGAATCTATAACTGTTTTGACTTGCGCTCTACTCTAGGGTGATTTGTAACTACTTCTGATCCCTTATTGATGGATTATCTTTGATTCAATCTTCAACTTCGGTGCATAAATTGAGTCAAGCTATTATCGCCCATCTCATGATGTCCATTGGAAACTCATGTTTAATGAGCTAATCATCCATTCTGTCGATGGCCCTTGTGATTCAACTGTATTGCCATGGCCTTCATGATATGATCTTAGCAGACATTCCATTGATAAGAATTTGTGGATTAAGTGTATTGTCATGACCTGGTTTTGACAATTAGTTTCCTTGCGTTTAGGTCCAAATGTTTTACCTGTGTGAATTTTAACAATTCGGTTGGACTTATATTTATGATCTAAAGATTGCCAATTTTTTTTCATGCTGAGACATTTTGCAAGTGTCAATACCGTGAAAAGCTCTTGTCTCGTAGTTGGTTCAGTTAAGATCTTTGGGTTTTGATTTTACCAATGTTTTCCGACAAAAAGTGGCCATGTTCGTTTGAGACGAAAGAGGGGTGTTGGGCGAGAGATGCCTTTTTGGATAGCTTACGGTAAACCTCAGTGCTCAAGAAGTTTCAGGGTGAGATGAGCTAATTCAAGGAAATTATACTAGCAAAGAACATTTCAGGATGGGTTCGTTATCTACCTTTGCATTTATATATAAAAGTGGGTAAAATTCGCATGAGGCTCACTCATGTGGCATATTTATGTGCAAGTTTTTATCTAGTAATTTGCTTTTGATAGTCAACGCAGCAAACCTCTAAGCTAGCAGATATCTAATCTTAGCAAATATCTAATTCACCGTCTCTGATTTATATGCATATTGTGATAATAAATTGCTATCTTTTTAGAAGAAGATATATATATATATAATATTGTTTATGTCTATTTGGGTTCTATCTTGAAAACCTATACAAAATTGGATGAATGATGAAAGATATATGGCGGGTATAGTTCTATGTGCGTCACATTTTATGCGAACGGAGTCCTATATCTGATTTTGTAGTTCAGACGAATAAAGTCGTGCATTCAGTACTATGAATATTAAGGGTACTCTTCATATATAGATTGTTTTGAGTATGAAACCATTCATCTCGATAGCATCTATAAAGAAAAATTAAATGTTCAAAAGATAATATCCGACGTTTGCCTATATTTTGCTAATATAAAAATATTGTTGGATTTCTAAGGGGGTGCAACAATTTCCTACAACTGAGTTGTAAAAAGAAAATTTTAATGTGCATATTTTGGTCAAAACAAGTTTTTTTTTGGTCAAAAATTAACAATATAGCCCAAGATTGATGGGTTACAAAATGGTTCTATGTCTAAACATAAAATCAACCAAAGAGGATGAGGGGATTAATAATCTAGTTCATTATGAGAGAACCGGTTCGGTGTGCCTTAGCAACCCAATCAACAGCCCGATTATATTCTCTCGGTTCAAAGCATAGTTTAATTTCTTTAAGCTGGCCTAGCAAACTAATGGAGTCATGGATAATAGATCGTGTGGCCTAAGGTGCTTCGGCCCAGCCTAGGATGCATTCCACCGTTGATAAGCTGTGGGACGATAGGACCATGCTTAGATCACTTGATACGTGCATGCGCAAATTAGTTGGAAGATTGCCTTCAGCTCGTTCACTTCATGCATCCCTTTTCTCCTTCCACCAGTTAAGTGCCTCACAAATAGCTAGGGTTGCGGCCACAAGCGTGGATGGGATGAAAATCCGTTTCGCAAATCCGTCGAGGAGGACCCCATCTCTGTTTCTGCTCTCCCCTGCTACCGATGCCTCTAGATTTGAGGTGTTCCATGCATTCTCCACATAGATTTTGTAGAGGAATTGGTTTGTCGAGCCACCTCCCGTTGCTGCTAAAGACCTCCCCTCTACTCGTACTACAGCCGAGGATCTCTTGTCTGCTCAATTAGTGTTGTTCCTCCCCTGTTGCGCTTGTAATTCTGTTAAATATATGGTTTATTCAATTATCAAGCTTGGTTTGGGGTCTTTTGCTTGAAGATCCAGTTTTTCCGAGCCTTCCATACCCTCCAAATAGCTTCGGTGAACTCAGCTTTGGCTTGTAGGCTTTTCCTTACAGTAAGATTCTCTCACACTCATTTATCTATTTGATTATTGATATCTAGAGAAGTGTTGGCTACAATTCTCTAATCCGACCATACCGTCTTTGTCCAAGGACAGTGGATAAATATGTGCTCAGTCGATTTAGGAACTTGGCCACAAAAAGAGCACTCTTGTTTAGGTCCTTTTGTAGGTAAAGCATTATTACATGCACTCCATATGAAAAATATAATCTTGGGGTAGGTTTTGAGTTTCTGTCCATAGTTTTTTAGGAGACTAGTATGATGAGGATGGTTATTTGGAGTCTTTCGGAGTCTTGAAGTTTGTTGTACCAGCTCTTTACCGTGGAGGTGTCTAAATGATTCATTGTCCATATCATCTTGTCTGGCCCAAGTCTTAGTCTTAGAGGTGTAGCTGCAACTTCCTTAGCAATTCTTTCGTTGTAAGTTTCCTGTAGTAGTTGAAAATTCCATTCCTGTTTAGTTTGATTGATTAATTCCACTACTAGCTGATTGCTGGACTACCTATCTTGCGTGAAATTGGCTATCTATCATCTCTAATTCAGATCTTACTATCATCCGCAGCCTCCCATTTTACTTCTTGCTCAATTGTATCTCTTCCCATCAAGAAGCTTTGCCACCCGCACGAAGGTCGGGGGACTTTTCTGGCTATCCAAAAATCACCTCTAGGAAAGCAAACACCTCTCAGCAAACTACTCCATATGATTGTTTCATCTTGTATAAATCTTAAGAAGCACCGATGCTCTCCAGAAGACTTCGTGTTGTGTCCGACACCGGCACGTTCCGATACGCGGTCAATGAGTGTCGGAAAATTTGACACGTGATCAACTCTTCCCGACACGCGAGTCCGAAATTCTGACAAGCGGTTCCGACACGAATGGGGTCAATTTTGAAAATTTTCAATACTTGAGGGGTCAAAATATAAATATATGAAAAAATAATGAAAATAACAAAATAAAGGGAAAAAAGAAACTTTTCACTCTCAAGCTTTTCACTTATAAGTTTTGACCTTCCCATGAGTGACGATGGAACACCCCCTCTTCTCGCTGGCGTCGCTCCGCTACCCCCGCAAAGTTAAAGTTGTGATTTTTTTTTTTTTTTACTTCTTTCCACCTCTCGGAGGCATCACTTGTGAGTTATCTCTTTTGGTCACATTTTCCATGGCGAATTTAGTTATTTCCTTTTCTTTTGGTCGTACTTTGAGAGTTCTTGTCCTGGATTTTCATTTTTCTCGAACCTTGTTTTGCAGAGAAGCTCAAGCCAATCTATATCACAAACTCTGAACTCAGTATGTGATTATAAGAAATCTCATTAATTTCCAACAAATGTAAGAAAATAGTACATGTTCCTTCAAATTGAAAATGGGACATGTTCCTTCAAATTTACTCTTTTGTGTTTATAATTTTTGAATTTCTCATTCAATCTCTGTCAAATTAAAATAATAAATGATATAAACAGTTGTTGGATTAATATTTTTAGTATAAATTAATTCTATCCTCTTTTTATTATTACTTATTTATATATATATGTATATAAATATATATTTAATATATAACGTGTCAGAACATGTCGGAATTCTCTATTTTTTTTAGAAATAACGTGTTGATGTGTCGTCTTGTGTTGTGTCGTGTCGTGTCGCATGTCGTATGTCCGTGTCAGTGCTACATAGTATAAATCTCCAAGCTTTTCTCTCCAACAGTGCTTTATTGAAATCAACTGAGTCTTTGAAGTCTAACCCCCTACAATCTTTCCTTTTTTATTCAAATATCCCATCTTCTCCAACAGTACTAGAAAGATGTATTCTCTTTTCAATAGCTTTTCAAGTTGATATAGGAATTTTGAAGATCAACAAGACAAATTGGGGTAGTATTTGGACTACTGTCTTGATCAGTATTTCTTCTCCCGCCTTAGACATCACCTTTTCTTTTCACCCTTCTAATATCCTTTTAGCTCTTGCTAGAATCCAGGAAAACATTTAATTCTTTTGTTTGTCCCCAATCTGAAGGTACTCCTAGATATTTACTTGTTTTTTCAATGATTGGCACCTTTAATTTAGCTAATATATTCTGTTTTAATCCTTGAAGGTAGTTTCTTTCAAAGAAAACTTTGGACTTGTTGAAATTAATGGACTATCCCAATGCAAAGCAGTACTGATTCAAAGTATTTGCTCAATTCTGAGCCTCAATACTTATACCATCCAGGAAAAATATGGAATCGTCTATGAATAAGAGGTGTGATAGTGTTGGGCAATGCTTGTTTAGCTAAATGCCCTTTAGGCTTCCATCTCTTATAGCATATCTTGGCCGAAGAAATTATCTACAATGCCTGAATATATCCTCATGAATTTCTAACCAGTTACTTTGGTAGAATAATCCATTGAGTCCATTTGGTCCTGATGCCTTTGTTGCACCTATTTGAAAAATTGCAAGTTTCAATTCTTTCCCTATAATAGGCCCTATTAAAGCTTCATTCATCATCAGAGCGATCACTTCTTGACATTGGTCTAACACCGACTAATATTTTCTATTCCCCACCATAGTATGTAGAACCTAGTAGAAGCTTGATATGTGTTGCTTAAGAATCAAGGGGTCTCGACTCCAATTGTAATCATCAATTTATAGCATAGAGATTTTATTTCGTTGTCTCTTTCGTATTGTAGTTACATGGAAGCATTTCGTTTTTTTATCCCCCCATTTGATCCAATTAATCCTGGATCCCATACCCAGTATATTTCATCTTGTCTCCATAGGCTTTTTATATATTGGACTATTTGGCAATATTCCTCCTGGTTTTGACTTCCTTCAACCCTATTCATTAACTCGGTGATTCTTCCCTATAGAGAGAGGATTTCATGGGATGCGTTTTTGAATGTTTTGCTGCTCCATCACCTTATTCCTTCAATTACCTTCCTTGTTTTGCCCACAATATTCAGCCGATAGCCTTCCTCATCTCTCCGGGCTCTCTGGACCACTCTTTAATTCTCAATTTTCTGCCCATAAAGCTTCAAATCTGAACATCTTCTTTTTCCTCACCCCCAACTTAATCTGTTTGCAGAAAAATCCGAACCAATTGTTGGAGATGCATATGCCTCTACATTAGGGAATGAGACTCTCCAATCCATGTTGCAAAGAGCCATATCAAGTCTTTTTTTTGACAAGTTCAAGGCCTTCTCGGTTTTTAGTCCATGTGTAAGTGCATGCTTGCTCTCTATATCCATCGATGAACAAGAATTTAGGAAATCCCATAATGCAACCATTCTATAATGATCTAGTTGACGTTTTCCAACTTTTTCCCACTTATATGGGAACTTCATTGAGATCTCCAATACATAGCCGTGGGAGACAATTTGAGCATAGATAGACCACAAAGTTTGTCATAATTTTAACCTTTCTTGATAATTAGTAGATGCATGAATGAAAGACATATTCATATGACTTTGCTATTTAGATCCTTGCATCTAACATCAATGAGTTCTTCAGTACTTGTTTCCAAATTCACCTGAAGCTCCTCATCCCACATAAAAGTCAATCCACTCTCAATTCCAACTGGATTAATTATAATAGCATATTTAAACTAGAGATGTTTTCTAACTCTTTTGATGACATTTTCCTCATTCTTGGTTTCCATAAGGAAGACCAAATTGGATCTTTCTCAAGTTACTAAGGCTCAAAGATGCTAGTCTGTCAATGGATTGCCCAACCCTTGATAGTTCTAGCCCAACAACTTCTTGTATCCCCTAGTAGCTTATTAGGGCTAGCCACCAAAACCCGTTCATTTACCCCTTCCTATACCAAGACTGGGGTATCTAGTAGATTCTTTTTATCCAGCAAATTCTCTAGTATCCCTCTCTTCTCATATGGAGTGAAACATTTCTGTTTTTTTGCTGCTGGTTTTTTAAGTTCCGTCTTGTCACGCCTCGAACCTCGAGCGCACGCACATCTTTCAGCGATCGACTAACTTTTGCGATGTTCTTAGGACGCGTCACCGACCCTTTCTTTTTATGCACATGTGGAAGCAAAATTTAAACATATACCCGGACAACAACAAACATGGGATAGAAAAGTAGGACAACCAAATTTCATCAATCACGCTTTATAAACAAGTCAAGTTAGTCCTACAAGTCTGTACACTAAAGGTCTG
The DNA here is from genome assembly GCA_004368105.4 of Eucalyptus melliodora. NCBI lineage: Eukaryota > Viridiplantae > Streptophyta > Magnoliopsida > Myrtales > Myrtaceae > Eucalyptus > Eucalyptus melliodora. The sequence goes on along the minus strand of CM023404.3, from coordinate 60,850,478 downwards.
CCCCAAGAGAATTACTGGACAACGTATACTCTGGATCCCTTCGACTCTGGCTCGGGATCCTCCACAACACCCTCCGGTATCTCCAGACTAAGGACCTGAAAAATATGTAAACCACGACGAGGTGAGAATAAATCTCAGCGAGTCAACACCATAAACCTTATTTAGGACAAAAATTCACCTAGAGGTGTCCTATACATACACCACTCAACACTTACCTCGTCTCGGCACCTTCCTGCACATTAGCGCATCTCACAAAACATATGCATAAATGACTGGAACACATCACATCACTCATCAAACAATTCACAAGGGTCCCGATTATAAGGCCAAATCGTTATAACACGTCCCATTCCGTACCACACAATTTCGTCTCATAATTAGGCGTAGATAACTCATATCGATGGTTTAATCCACACCCGATATTCACTCTCAATATCCAAACTCCATATTCTAACTCACTATTCAAACTCAAGGTTCTAGAGGTGGTCCTCACGAAATTGTATTATCATGTGGCGCTTAGTCCCTGACCACAAGAAGCAACAGCTCAAGGCTCTAGAGGTGACTCACATGAAGTTTCTTTGTTGTGTAGCACTTAGTCCTTTTCAACACATAGCAATAATACAATGTTCTGGAAGTGGCTCCCATGAAGTCATGCTATCGTGTAGCACTTAGCCCCCTTTTACAAATAGCAACAGTACAAGGTTCTAGAGGTGGCTCCCACAAAATCACGCTATCATATGACACTTAGCCCTCAACTATGCATGACAATAGTACAAAGCTCTAGAGGTGGCTCTCATGTAACTCAATTCACCATATAACACTTAGCCCTTGACTACAATAAGTAATGGTATAAAGTTGTAGAGGTGGCTCACACGAGGTTTCGTTATCGTGTAGCACTTAGTCCTTTACCTGTTCACAACACATTTGGTGGCCTCAACACTATACATATCACCCTTCAATAGCCATCCTTTGCCATGACTATAAATCACCATAGCACAACTATTCAAATCTCATCACGCACAAGTTCCAAGCGTATTACAAGTCAACCACATCACCAAATATGTAATTGCTAGCAAGCAAGGCAATAAGAACAATGACAAACTACTACCGGCCCTAACCGGCAAAAACGCTCCACTCGCATGTCTCCAAGTTTAAATCCAGAAATCTAATCAAACGAGTTCAGAAAATTCCCAAATTTGAATATGTTGTAAAGGACACATAAGCAAACATTTTTCATGAGATATCTTAACCCAGATCCTTCTAGATTAAGCCCAGCCAATTGCTCAATCCAGTACAAAAACTGTGTCCGTTTCTAGAAAGTCTATTTTCCAAAATTAATTTGGTTTGAGATCCAAAACTTGTTCATTTGATATGAAACTTGACTATGTTAAACTAAAATATGGGACAAACAACTTTCATTAAGAAACTCTTTTGAAAATCGAACCTTAAGAGTTGATAAAAATTTATAGAATCCCAAAAGGTCACTAGTTCCAACAAAAACAGATGTTCTGTTTTGTTTTTAACGAAGTTGAAATCATATTCTTTTAAATCCATAAAATCTTGAGAAAAATATATGTTATAGCTGAAGAGATCTAAAACATTTTTCAAGAAGAATTTACCTCAAAATCTTAACACATTTCGATCCACAAAAATGGCAAACGGCGAGGGTCCATGAACCAGCTCTGAGAAAACTCCATTGAATTGGACTAATCAATCCTCATTAGTGCTAATCTCACCAATTAGATCAACACTAATCCATCTTAAGGCTAATCTAACTAAGATATTTCAACATTAATCCATCTTAAGGCTAATCTCACTTAATACTAAGTTAACTAAGCTAATTAACACTAATCTAACCCTAAGTGTAATTAACAACCTAATAATTAACAACCTAATCAAAAATTAGGGAGTTAACTCATCGGATTAGCAAGGTGACGGGTCCATGGCGATGGCGGTGTAAAGGCAGTGAGGAACTGTAACTACGATGTCACCAACGGAGGACCAACCAGGGCCAAAAAAAAAGCCCACAAGGCTCACGACTTGAGTTGGAAGGACCGGTTCTGCTCGAGGGGTTGCTGATCACAAGGGGCCTAAACGAGCTGGTGTTGGCGCGGCTGAATTGAGCTGCTGGTGGCGTTGGCAGGGCTGTTTGGTGGTGGACGTGTGGCTGTTCGCGAGGATGGGAAGTTGCTGGAAATTCTGGTGGGCTGGAACGGTGAGTGGACTGAAGATGGAAGAGGTGGGCATGTGCGGGTGAAAACAATGGGATGATAGTGCTGATGGATGGGAGGGGGAAGATGGGTGATGCGCTGGTGATGATGGAATGATGGGGTCGTGGGGTGAAGTGGTGGGTTGATGGTGGTGATGTGGTGGAGATGATGGAGTGATGAAGATGGGGGATGCTTCGGCTGCAGTTGGCTCACGCAAGGAAGGAAGAATGAGGGGGAGAGAGAAGACCTAAGATGAAGAATGGTGGGAGAAAGGAAAAAGGAAGGGGACGGCAGAAGGGGGAGGGGGATCGAGCGTGCGCATGGGGGAAAGAAAGAAAGGGAGAGAGAGAGAGAGAGGGAGAGAGAAGAGACAAGGGTCTTGAAAGTCAAGGAAAAAAAATCTAAAACACTCGTCACAAGCCACAAAAGTCTTCAAGCTTTATTCCTTTGTCTCCTAATATTTTCTTGAATATAATTTCCCACAAATAAGGATTTTTGCGCAGCAAAATAGACCATCACTTCTCCCATCCGAATTTATTTTCTTTTCTGAATTGTCAGAAATTGATTTTCCGTAAAAATCCCAGACTCGACGGAAATTTCCCAAAAGATGAGACGAGGCCTTAAAAATAAATCGTGACACGCTCGAACGTCCAATTCTTGAAACCGAATTCAATTTCGTGGTTAAAATCAACCGGACGCAATTTTAGCAAGATCTAACCTACCGAGTAGAGTTTAGGGATTTTAGCACATTTGACCCGTGGTCGAAAATTTCGATCCGCGTTTGTGCATCTCTGACTCGTTGGCGACTCTCAGTTGTCGTAAATATCTCAAGATTTCAATTACGGGTACCGAGTATAGAATCAGCAGAAAAATCGGGTTAGTGCCATTCGATACGAATTTTGCAATCAGGTGGAATCACCCACAATCTAATTACGTGATTCTATCAAATCGATCTATATCCGATACTAATCGATTATAATGGTGCCGTATTGACTCTTGCCGATTATTACGGTCAAGTAATCAATTTATGATCAAATTCTCAAGTCTGCCGCGTTTATATCCCTTAACGGCTTCATCTGATAGTTCAGTTAACTCGTGAGTGGTCAACTCAAAGAAAAAGGATCATCAATGCATTGACGAAATTCCCATTTCATAAAATCGAGACGGGGTCAAAATTCAGGATGTCACACGTCTAGTCCTTCTTTTATGTCCCTGCACTTTTATAACTTTTTGTTAAAGGAAGAAATGGTACCTGAGTTTGCTATGTTCTTTTCCCTTTATATGGGGCTGCATCTTCCTCCATTTTTTCATCATATACGGTCACATTGGCTACTGAGTTGTGAACCATCAGAGCCTTATTCAGACCTATTTGATATTTTTGTAGGTCCATATCTTCGGAAGGTATAGGTGTTGCTGGTACCATTTCCTCTTCCTCAAGGTTTGGATCTATTTTCCCGTAAAAAGTCTTCCAACACATGCTATACTCTTTCACTTTAGCCTTCAACCATGAACCATACCTACCAAGTTTGTCTTGAGCTAATCTTGTCTCCTCATAAAAATATTTTTGGACAAAAGTTCGCATAATGTCCCATACAACCGCATGAATTGTAGAAATGAGGTAACCTCTCATATTAAAATCAATTTACCACTTTCTACATCTCAGCTCAATTATCGTTCCTATTTTCAGTGGGCAAGTTAGGTCTAGCTGAACTTTTACTCTCCCATTTTTCCGTGAACTATTGTTTTTGCCTCTATTCTGACCTCCTTTACTTTTCCCACCTTCGAGGCAATGTTTCATACAACATTTCTAAGTGGATTCTATTATGAAAGTCAATATGTAGCTAAACGAATGATCAACATTGATGGCTGGTATAATTCCATCTTTTTCACAACTAACGTGAACAAAGTATTATATCTGGTATAATATCGATTACATTATTTTTCACTAGCATAAAGTCTTATATTTGGTGTAATTTGCATTACTGGTATTCTTCGTATGTAGATCTTATCTATTATTGAGCTCTTTGTCTCAAAAGCACCAATATAAACAACGAGTTATGAAATAGATTTTTAATCACGTACTAGACACCCATTAATTGATTTGATATTTTGAGATCCAGGTTTTAGTTAAGAATGATATCAGAGAGTATATGCATGTTTACCTTGTTTTGTCAAGATGTGAACATATATGTTTTCCTCGCCAGCTCTAACTTTGGTTGCATTGATTAAATGCAGTCACTTGCCAGATTTGAAAATTTTCTTTTATCTCTTTTATTTTATTTTATTTCAGAATAAAGATGAGCTAACCAAGCCGAGCTATATCAAATATACACGGCGGCTTCTCCACCTATATTCTTCCCTAGGAAACCGCTCTAACTTTTTTAACCAGTTAACTTGGGAAGATTAGAATTGGAAACTCTTGCCTGAAGGTATTTCCTTAAATCCCACAAAACAAGATTCCTTGAATATGAAGCAAGAAAAAGCGACATAAGGAAACGAATAATTCTAGAGCAAATAAATTACTGAAAAATGGATAATCATAAGTAGATAATCACATATTTAGGATAGAATGATGGGGGATTACACCCTTTGGCCAAAAACTTATTTTGTTGACTCGAATACTTCTATAGTTCCAGTCTGCGCAGCATGTTTCGGTTGAAAGTATGTATTTACGATATATATGTTGATGAAAAGTCATTAGTGTTGGAAAATGACGATTTTAGACGTTCTATCTTAACTTCTTTCTTGCCAGAGATTCCGCTTGTTATGAAGTTGATTTTATTTGCAGATGATGACTAAAGGATAGCAGCCGATAATTGAGTCGCTATCCTACAAATAATGTACTTGAGCAACTCTGACCTTAGTACATCACAGGCACACCGATGTGGAGGAGTCCTTCACGTCGTACACTACAGTTCTCCGTTGTTTCTGGGCGGCTCTCGTATGGGAATGCCATGAGAAATTATGAAAATTTTCTAATTAAGTTTATCTGTCTTATTCGTAAAATAACTACGATGTGTTTCATTCCAATATTTTATCTTTTTTGATTGGCATTTTATTGTTTACTTATTGACCTTAACTTCTCCGGAATCTTTAAAGCAGCTAACAAACTGTTCAGATTTTATGTTTGTTTAACTTTTCGCATCCAAAAAAATGAATCATGAAGTAGAATTTAGATGCATATACCCGACACGATTTTATTTTTTAAGATTTTGTTTTTTTCCCATTAACTGATTTTGATATTCTAATTTGCCATCTTTTGGTTAAGAATAACGTTAGGAAGCAGGTGTATGTTTACATCACTTTGCCAAGATGTGAGTTATTTATGTTTTCCTCACTGACTCTTAACTTTGGTTGTATTGATCAATTGCATTCATATGCCATATTTGAAAATTTCCTTCTTCTTTTATTTTATTTTTTCAAAAGGAAATGCTTAAGGTGGCTAACTGTGGAATCATACATAACTCTTATGTGTAAGTAATAGACAAAGCACATGCAGTTAGCCACCTTAAGCCTTTAGGATTCCATGGAATCCTACATATGAAATTTCATCTGTAGGATTCGCGGAACACCATCACATACAGTTAGTTTTTCATTACTTACACATCGCTTGTAAGATTCCATGAAATTATTGAGAGCTACTCTTAACTTTGTCTATTACTTACACATGAGATTCGCGGGTCTGGATCGGATACATGAATTGGGCTTTCTATAACAAGCCCCTTCAATAGAATTAAACCCAAACCTCCAAAGACTAACTCTAAACACTTAAACTAAATCAAGCGCAAACTCACTAAAACACAAGTCAAACCCATTTTGTTGTTATAGCTGCATTAATCCCATTTTTACTATAATCGCACTAAGCTCACCTTAAGCACAAAACTTAACCCATTGCCCAAAGTTCATAAATCCTATGTAAGCCCACCCTTGTTTCCTTTTATCTCTACTTCTAATGACCAAATCTACCTTAAATCTACCTTACTTACAATATAAAGTGAAGGCCCCACTATTTTTCCCCCTATTTTTTACTTTTTTCCATTTAGGATGGTTACCATAACAAGTATTTTGTGTCTAATAGTAAGGAAAAAATGCATTCTTTGATATAGTATAAAATTGAAAAATTTCTTCTTCATTATTGAATTTATATCAACGTATCTATTTTTTTTCTCTCTCTTTTATAAAAGCTCACTTTCTCGGTAAACTTTTGTTAATTTCGTTAGCTAAAAATATATATGTAGACTCTTTATTTACTATATCAAAATAATTATCTTTTTTCTTACTATGTTGGTGAGATACTTTATGCAGGGCATGTAAGAGTTTAGAAGAATATCTAATAATACACTAAAAGCAATATGCACAATGAGGTACTTTATCAATCTAAAGTAATGATATTTCGCTGGTATTTTTTTAAAAAATATTCATTACTTTATATAATGTTATGATTTAATTAAATTTCATTTGCTTACTAATTTATTTATAAATTTAATCAACAGCATAAAAAAGAACTAGATTTCTTAGAAATTTCTTTTTTTGACAAAAGAAAATTATGGAAGTAATATCTAATAATAAGAAAAAACATAGTACCTTTAATACACTTGGAAAATTTACAATAAATAAAACACTAAATATATGAAATTCTTAATTATGGTAGGTAGATCTTACATAGATATATGAAAATATAAAACAAATGAAAGTAAATAAATTTGAAACCACCTATATGGATTTAGTCGTGAGGTGGTGGAGATAGTATCGTCCTCTTTTTTTTCATTACTTCTTCCAGCTCCTGTTGTCTTCTTCCAGCAACCCAGAGGTTTCTTAAAGTGTACCGAGAACAGCTCAAACAAGACTCCACCGTGAGTTTAGTAGGTCCACCACCACCTGTCCATCACCGAGCACCACCCTTACTAACAAACACCGTCACTGGTGATCGTCCACCACAGCATTGTCCATCATTGCCAGTCACCGGGCATCCCATATTCGCAATCACATAACAACAGAACTATGGAGAACAGGAATTGGAAAAACAAAACGGCATGGATATCTCATAGGATGGACACTCCGGTCATAGACTCCAAACATTTCCTCTCCGGCGAGCACCACAAAGATACCATCGGAAAATTTGCAAAACAGAGAGTAGAAACCTGAGAAAAAAAAAATAGACACTTGGATTTTCGACAAATAGTGTGTGTCATTGTTATTGTCTAATCTAGCATATGCAACCTGAGTGGTTTTTAGTTTAAAATCCGCAATGGGGCAAAGATATCATCCCAGCTTATCCAGAAACAGCTTTGGTGCACTGTGATTTACGCATGAGTAGATTGAATACAACTCGGCCTCGCACCTTGCCAGAATAGGGTAGACAAAAGAGGACGTAATTACCTGTTATATCAGCGATTCCGGAGCTGCGACGAGCATACGAGTCAAGTATTGGGGCTCCTAAGATCGCTCACGAACGAAGCTAAGACAAGCAGATGAGGTTCAGACTAGACATGCTTTCTTCGGACCTTCTCGGCCAGAAACAGGGTAAAACAGAGTACGTTCTGTACTCTTACAAAATCTTACCTAGCAATGGTGAACGATGATGAGCGACCTCGGAAACGAAGAGGAAGCTTGTAGAATCGATTTCCTACGAATTTTTCCCCTCGAATACTTAAATCTCTCAGTGTATAGTATGCTTTTCTTCCTGGAAAATTCGGTGAAAGGAAGAAAAGGGGAGCAGCGGCTGAGGAAATTTGAAGTGGTGAGAGTCGATGAAGTGTGAATTTATGGCGGTCAGCAATGGAGGCCCGTAGCCATTGCCGAGCTTGAAGTACTTGACCGAAGATGATTCAAGATGGAGAGATTTTCCCTACTTCCTTAAAGAGAGCCACTTTTTCATTTTGCCTTGTGACGCCAGCCCTCTCCTTACGCTTCAAATCTTTAAAAAAGTAGAACTTTAGGAGGACTCGACGCTGGGCCGTTTTTTAAGCTCCATGGGCTGCACGTCCGAATGGGCTTAAACGACACCAAAATCGGATAGTGGCCTAACTTATGGGCTTTGTAGTGGTCCACGTAATGCAAGTTGGTCCAAACAATGTAAGATGGACTAAATGGGTGGGCTGGTGCGACTAAGCATTTTCTTTCGCCTTATTTATTTATTTATTTGCCCTTTTTTTGTTTTTGCAATTTTCTATTTTATACTTTTATTCCAACAAGTTCAAATGTCGACAATTGCCTCTCTCTGAAAGGGAGCTCAGAGAGCTCCTTTTATAAGTAAAATGTACCTGAATTTCGTTGATAGAGTTGAAATAGCGCAAAGGTCAAGAATGCAAAACGATCCAAAGATATACTTGGGAGATTTTAGGATTGCTCTCCCTTTAATTTGAAATTTTAGATTCTTTTTGTTTTATATATTTTTTATTTGACTTTGGGCTACAGAGGCGTGCTAGGTAATGGCACCCTCTGCTTTGGATCTTTTACAATGCTCCAGCGACGGCTTGGCAAAGAATCCTCCATGGATACCCAAGACAATTTGGTTTTGGAACCATTGGCGGGCATGTCCCATTCTTTCCTTTGTTGTTCTGATGCGATCCCATAATGATAAGCCAATGAAAAAATTGCAAAATTTCGGTTTTTGTGTGTTAATTTTGAAGTAATATAAGCTATGTTATGAACAATACCTTGGACAGATCATGCATTGAGAGTTGCACACTTCTTTATTTATTGTTCAACACTCCGGATAAACAAGTAAAATGTAATTTGCACAGAACCTGAGGGCATTTTTGGCACAAGAAATTTTCTAATTTCCTATTTTTCTTTCCAAAATTCTCAATGAAAATACCTTCGGTAGATATTATGGTTGCTGTGTTCTCAAAATTTGAACCTTAAAACTGAAAAAGGCCAAGATCGACATTATTTTGTACAAGGATGCTATATTACGTTTATTTGGGCAAATGACACTTATTGTCCATATAATCATGACAACCACTTATTTGCCACCACAGAACAGTATGAGGACTGTAATTATAACCAACATAAGATTCAGATTAAAGTTATTTTTTTCCCTACCTATGTAGGGACCGAAAAAATTCAATTTACCCGGACAAAAAATGCAAAAGTAATGTGTGGCCACCAAATACAGCTTAATTGTTCAATGTCTCAGACCCATGGGCATCACTATTCCTTTCAATTAAAAAGTAAACACGTAAAATGTATTACTTAAAGTCAAATCTCTTAATTTGGTGTGGCTTGCTCCACAGGTTCTGTTATAGTTGTTGGTGAGACAATTTTTATGGAATAAAGTTACTAATTACTGAAAGTAGGATTGACTTGGTAATACTTTGGCATGACAAATGAGAAAGCTTCCCAAAACAGCCGTACACTCACTGAAGGTTTGTCGCTTTGAACTTTTAATTTTTGTCATTCATAAACCTTGTGTTTCAAGCATATTGGGTCTTTATAATTCGAAATATTTTAAATTTCATAGCATACAAATACTGACATATAAATTCAAATATTATCATTTCATAATTGAGAAATTAAAAAAAAAAAAAAAAAGGTCTTCTACTTCCAAAGAGAAAACAAAGGCGCTCAAAGGCGCTCAAAGGAAAAGGTAAGTTGAGTAAACGACCTCCCCTTCGCCTGCATCCCCGTTTCATTACTTGACCTAAAAAACAAGAAGTGCGAAAGATCGTAAGACTTTTAGGGTCCGTTCGTTTCGTGGAAAATGGATCATTTCTATAAAATATTTTCTCAGAAGTCATTTTCCAGGAAAATGACAATATTTTCTGATGTTCGATTAAAACCTAAAAATGTTTCGGAAAATATTTTCCAGTGTTCGGTAAGGAAAATATTTTCCGATCAACAGATTGGCGAGCGCGAGCATCAAGCTCGAGGCTCGTCAGATCGACAAGCGCAAGTTTGAGATCGACGAGCTTGAGGTTCACCTGGTCCGACGACTAGCCAAGAAAGAAGAAGTTGGGAAACAAAGAAAAAAAAAAGAAAAGAAAGAAAAGAAAGAAAAGAAAAAGGAAATTAAAAATAATTCGAATTAAAAAAAGAAAAATAAAATTAAAAAATAATTCGAATAAAAAAAGAAAAGAAGAAGAAAAAAGGAGAAGAGTGGAGATTTGTAGAAGTGTGAAATAATAGAGATCAAGTGAAAAAAAGTGTTTTTCACTTTTCAAAAGTGGAAAATATTTTCCCCTACATTAGAAGACTTTTTTCCTTTGATGGAAAATATTTTCCCCAAAGAATTCATTTTTTGTGAAACAAACGTCAGAAAATCTGAAAAATATTTTCCCGAAAATTAATTTTAACGAAACGAACAGAGTCTTAAAGTACAAATTTTGCGGTCATGCTAGAAGCGGAGGTCGATGAAAAGTATCGACCACTATTTGAAGCCATGGTGAAAGCTGATGGGACAACTGTCAAGACAATCCTCCATAAAGATGACGAAGCAGTGATGGCAAATGTTACGAATGAATCCCTTAACGCGCTCGAATATGCAGTTATGGCTGCACAAGATCAACATCAATTGGTTGAGAACCCGTCTCAAGTGCTTGCCCGGTAAATCTAAAGAATATAAAAATTCCATTTTGAGGAGCGCCCTCTACGATGCTGTTCAGAAAGGAAGAACAATGATGGTAAAGGTATTGGTAGAAACCGTTGATTCCAAATCTGATATTATGCCCCCCTGCCCTGTTACATGCTATTAGATATGCTCCTATGCAAAAGAAGATTATCTGGGACCTGGCCAGGCAAACGACATCCGCACCATATATTAATACCATGAGGTTCCGTATTCTAGCCGGACATTTGGGTAGGATTTTGCACTTACTTATCTTATTTCATTTCCTTGATTGTTTGCTTTAATTAACATTTTTGTTCTTGTGTCCCCAAAGAAATAAGCCTTTTTGTTTAGCTCACCAATACTCCGATGTAGCCACATCCAAGGATAAGAAAGAACATAGCCTATTGGGAGACTTGGCAAAGATGAAGTCTTAGAGCAGCTAGAATCAATTTTTGGGAAAATTGTATTTACAAATGTAGTATTTCTTGCACTTCTTTTTTTTAGATATGCACAATTCGAGCAACTCTATCCACACGGTATTCACTCTATTTGTTCCTATTTTTAGGTTTCGCCTCATGCTTCTGCAATACATCATTTGACAATTCCAAAGACATGAAGATGGCTCGAGGTCTTTTAGTTAATCTGCTTAATATCTAAATTAAGGGACAAGGACTACATCTATGTATACAAATAAATATCTAAACGATGATGTATGCCAAAAACTAATTTCTAATATAACATCTGTGAAGTTAGCTGAGAAGTCTTACTCAATGTCACATTGTCAAAGAATAATCCGAAATTATTGGATTTCAAGTTATAGAGGTGGATTGATCCCAGTTTTTTTCTAGCATATTCAAGCACTAATAAATTTAATTATGTTGGATGATAACGGATCCCCGAAAGCCGGATTCGACACCGAATCGAACCCCTAAATCAATGCGGAAGACGAAGCCCGGGAAAACACGTATCACCGAT